>JAYRCH010000371.1:1800000-1966266 GCA_037179445.1 Phengaris alcon alcon | reverse complement strand
ACCGGTGCCAGAACACAAAACAAATTCAAAACACAGGTCGGCGCTGCAGTCCAGATGTGGGTCACTGGGTTACTGTCGCACAATGAGATAACTGCGGAGAGTTTTTGTGATCGGTCTAACTCGATTTCTTGTGCTTCATATTAGCCGTTTACAACGTTCAATCTTAAACGAGCTGAAAAAAGATTTCATTCGCATTGCACGATTAGTTGTTTGCAAAATCGTGCGACAGGGTTGGCTAATGTTTTATACATACCCCCTTAATACTTAAAATTGTGTTTGATACTTAAAAAACGTTACCAAATGTTTTCTCCTTGTCTGATACGTGGGAAAAGTCGCTTGAAAGACAAAGACAAAACATTGTATAGCTTATACACTGTATAAATATTTTTACTAGTAAGGGGGCGTATATATAAACGTAAAAAAAGAATACAATAGCGCGCTAAAATGCTACCTATTTAAATGTTCAAAATAATAAAAATAATCAAAGACAACAACAAGTAATAATAGCCTCCGTGGTCTAGTGGTTAGTTTTGCCACAGATTACTAAATAGTTACTACGTAAGTTTGGCTCTCGACTCTCGAGGTCGTGGGTTCGATTCCCGCATTGGAACAACAAAAAATGTTGTTTCCAAGTTTGGTTAGGACAATGCAGACTGATAACCTGATTGTCTGACAAGAAAGATGATCCGTGCGTCGGATGGGCATGTAAAAAGTCGGACCTGCACCTGATCTCTCGCCAGTCGTGTCGGTTATCCGTCCCACTGGGTAATGAGCCGCATACACTTGGACACTATAAAATTACTCCTGCGTAACTGGCCTAGTTTCAATGAAACCGGCCACCATCGCCGAAATCGGTGTAGGGAGTTATTACCCCGTAATAGAGGAATACAATAACTAATTAATTTAACATTCCTGTGTACATTTAGATTAAATCGGATCTGAACAGAATAAAATGTCACACAATGAGTTAACTGCGGCGGTTCTTGTGATAACCTAAGGGTCACCGAGACACGACGAGGCGAGCACTTTTTAAGACAGCGATCCAAAACTGAACTTAATTCACTACATAAAAATATAAGGATTAATTGCAAGAACGCTCGCAAATAGAACTTTTGCAATGGAACGTGTCATCTTTTTGTGTATCTATCTTAAGAAGTGCGCGCCGTGTCGCGTCTCGGTGTGGGCTGACCCTTTACTTGATTTCTTGTGTCATTTTTTATATTAGCCGTTTACAAAACGTTCAAGCTTAAAAGAGCTGAAAAAAGTATTCGCATTGTAGCTTTGTATTCGAGTTGTTTGGAAAATCGTGGGACAATGTTGGCTGGCGTTTAGTAGATTGTATGCACAATGTAATAGGAGAATCGTTACTTAATTGAAACGAACTACGGCACTACTTTTCAAACTTTAACTGTTACTTAAAGGAAAATCCTTTCCGAAATTTTACATTTATATGCACCAGATCTAAAAGGTCACTTCGAATGTTTCGTACTACGTTCGTAATTTGTTTCATTTCAGATATCATAACATCGCTACTTGGTCAGATGAATAAATTAGAAATATAATAATTAAATAAAATAAAAACTATTAAAGTAGGCATATTTTTTCTCATAATACTTTGACCTTTTTTCTGTTTTGTGCCATACTATTTCATTAGGCAAAAATATATTTTCGGCAAATATTTTTTGTCCTAATTTAATTTGGCATAACATATTTTTTATCATAACAATACTTTGGCATAATTATTTCTAGGCATACTCCGGCGCCATAGTGTAATAATAGGTAAAGGTGCGGCGGGTGTGGCCCAAGGATAACCCTTAAGCCGCCAACATTGTATTATTTTATATGCAAAAAGTATTTTATTAAATGCAATTGCAAAATTTACCGAACTTTTTTCAGTTAATTATGCGGCGTACAATTATTATGCACATAAATATTATTCTTAAATATCGTTATGCGTAAACAAACGTTTGCTTTATAATAAGTTTGCTGAACTTTTTGCTTTACAATGCTTTATGCTTACAATAATTATGCTTAAAAATTATACCTAAACAGTTATTTACGCCTAATTAATATAATGCCTTACTATTATTAGGACAAATTAAATATGCCAAAAGAAATTATGACATATGATTTTATGCCAAAAACTGGGGAACCTAAAAATTCATCAATATAGTCAGATTTCAATACAAATACTTTAAATGGCATACTTATTAAGAAATGTCGAATTAGACAATTGTCAGAGGTCACTATAGCAAGTTCTTCTATACATATTACATAGTAGGACTCGCTTAAGAATTTTAGACAGGTCATTTTAAAAACTGTCCGTTTCACGGTGGTTTCATGTTAAGTGATATCCCACATACGAAAACGCTTATTTAATTTATACAAATAAAAACCGAAATCCCATCGATACGCTACTTTCTATAGCACTTGCAATCTCTTTGCGTCCACTGTTTTTTCCCACTCATGCCATATTTCTGTCTCTTTCCACAAAATCACAGATTAATAACGCAACGATAATAAGAAAAAGTGACATAAATAAGATCTGTCGTAATACCGGGGTTACTTAAGCCATAAACTGGGCCGTTCTTGGTGGGATTGAATAAATACCGCCTAATAGAAACCCGAGTAAGGGTGAGCTCAAAAAATAAAACAATGCGGTTGGGAGTTTTTCGCTACCTTGTTTCGCATTTACAAAGGTAAGCCCTCATTTCGGATGTACTCGTAACAAAAACACTCTCTTTATTACAATATTCGCGTAGGCGAGCATTACCTGCAACACGAAACATTTTACACTGATAGGAACACACAAGCACCCTGCACACGTCAAGTTCGGACCGCGGACCGGACTGCGTTTCAAACCGCGGAGGTTTCTGTGCGTTTTTTTAATGAAGTGGTCCAGGAAGCGAGGAAACGAATCGCCTGATTATAAGCGATTACCAACGCACATGGACACTCGCAACACCAGAGGAGTTACACTTGTAACTCTTCTTTTTATACGTCAAAATACGTATAAGCACGGTTCAAACTATGGAAAATGTCATTAACTGTCATTGACTGGCTGTCAGTGACATGCCAGATTGGACTGTCGGCCCCGCGCATTTACACGTTCGGTTCGGAGCGCGGGTAGGAACGGCGCGAGCTATTTCCCGCGGTCAGAAATGTATGTGTGACGGGCGCTATTTAGTTTCTTATTGAGATGAATTGAAAGTCCTCTATTTTATTATTTAACCGGGTAACCTTTCAATTTGTTTTGAAGTTGTATGGAGAATACGCAATTCAATGTATTCAGCTATTTATAGTTATTATAGTTAATCGTCGAGGTCATGAGCTACACAAAGTGTTAGTGTGGCCCCAGGACAGATTTTTTTTCTTAAACAAACAACATTGCATAAAACGATAAAAAGAGGTCGGGTTAAGTGCGTTCATAAGAAAATCGGAAAACTGTTATTGTACCGCCCCATATGAAAACACCTTCATGGTCGGCGCTGAGCCGCAAATCGGCCAGGATATATCGTTTCACCGTTGAACCTTTGACGTTTTTTGTTTGACTAACCCATACAACCTGACGAGAATATATGTACAATATGAAAACTTATTACATATATAAATTATAATAAATAGTACCTCGGTAACCGAGCTTTGCTCGGAGCTCTATTAGATAAAAAAAAAGAATCACAAATAATATTTTACCGGGGTTCGAATCCACCACATTCCGTATTTCCGAACAACGCAAAAATTAACCAAACTGCCACTCGGACTGACATTGTAGAGTCGAAATTATTGATATATTGTTGCACGACTTAAGAAAGAACATATAACTTAAAAATGCGCAGTTACGCAGTGATAAAACCTAGCTATGCCGATTTTTCTCTCCTAAAACTCCCTACATACTAAATTTTATGTAAATACTTGCAGCGTTTACGATGATATACTATAAGATACAATATACATTAATACGCTCATATACAAAATAACGGTATTTTAATTACGAACCAAAGTATATGACTTAAATGTAACCTGAATACAATTAAAATGTTCTATTCGACAAACGATCTAGAATCTAGCGACTCGACAGAAACAAGATGTTCTAACACAGCGCGCTGTCGAGTGGCTCGCTAGCACAGAACAAAATTAACAAGTCTAATTCACAGTTAAAACCTAATTCTAGGATAAATCTTTCTGCAGACTGCAGAAGGCATCATAATGTGACACGTATTACTTTTGATAATTTCATTGTACAATATTTCACAACGAACCTGAAATATCTATACAAATAAATAAAATTGAAGTGTCTATTTGTAATTTTAAAATTAACAGCTTTGCACTTAATGCATATGAAAGTACTTATATACGGTACTGTCGGTAAAAAAGCAATTTTTTTAATTTTTGTCCGTCCGTCTGTCTGTTTGTTCCGGTTATTCTCTGAAACGGCTGGAACGATTATCACAGGACTTTTACTGGCAGATTGCTGAAGTTATAAAGTCTAACATAGGCCATTTTATCTTAGGGTTCCGTTTCCGTTAATTCTATGCAAACAAAGTTGCGGGGACCAGCAAAATATTATATATTTTAAGTACAATTAAAACATCATTATGATAAATGATAATGTAAATAATAATGATTAAAAGCAGTCATTCTCAACACAATATGCCGAATTGTCAGGAAGTTTATGTCTACTAAATAATATTATAGCTTACCCGACTGTAACTGTAACTTTACAATAATGTCGTAAAAGGAGAAAAAAACACAAATAATAATAATAATAATATTGTCGATGCCTGATATAATATTTATACGTACGAATGTTCAAGTACTCAGAAATTCCTCCATTTTGGATCCAAGCTCAAAGAATAACCAGTCATAATGCAAAATAACGATAAATCTAAGCTACACTGTAACATACAGGTCACGCGCATTTCAGACAAATTAGACAAACATCCCCATTCTATCCTTTCTCAATCAAGTTTAATGTAAATACAATTTGTACTTGTAAATATTGAAATAGTAGATACATTTAGATTCTTATAAGAAATCCAGAAAGGTAAGTGCTGAGTGAAGATAGGAATCCCACGCCACTCGTACGTAGGTATGTTTAACATAAAGTTACAATTTAAGGCAAGCCAGATGAAGTAACAATCAAAAGAATTTTAATTAATAAGTATATATACATTTAAAACGACGGTAAAAATATACACACACATTAAACGTCTTATACTTTAAACGAAACAGTCTTGTATATTTATAATCGCTTTCTAGAAAACTAACACCATGAAATTTAGTATGCAGGGAGTTTTGGGAGAGAAAAATCGATCTAACTAGGTGTGATCACTGGGAAACTGCGCATTTATAAGCTATTTATGTTTTTTCTTTCGTCGTGCAATAATATATCTGAAATTTCGACTCTATTATGTCAGTTCGATTGCAAGTTTTGTATGCGTATTGCGTATGTATAATTTTTGCTTTGTTCGAAAATTCGTTATATGGTGGGTTCGAATCCCTGTCAGATAAATATTTTTATGCTCTTTTTTATTTATTTTTTAATTCATCAGAACTCCGAGCAAAGCTTGGTTACCCAAGTACTCTATATAATATGAGATAGAATGAGACACAAAGCATACGTTTGAATATTTCATTTATATTGCGTGTGAACTGCACACGTTTTTTGTTCAGTATAAATATACATCAGATTGCCTATTTATTACGAAATTTATTATCACGAAAAAGTCAATTATAAAATAACTAGCTTTTGCCCGCGGCTCCGCCCGCGTGCCATCCCACAGGAATACTGCACTTTTCGGCATAAAAAATAGCCTATTATTTAATCCAGAGCCTCAACTACAACCATATCAAATTACATCGAAATCCGTTCAGTAGTTTTTGCGTGAAAGAGTAACAAACATCCATCCTCAAACTTTCACATTTATAATATTAGTAGGAAACGTCGAGAAAACTTGTTTAAAAAACTTTTACAGCTATTAAATCGCGTGTCGATCAACGAACGTTCGATGTAAATGCATTTGAACGGTAAAAAAAAACATAAATGCATCTGCCGCTGCAAAATGGGCAGTATTTAGAACGAGCAAGCGCGGCGTTTTTAATGGGCGTCATTTAATATAAAAAAAACTATTCGGATCGAACGAATGGATTTCCAACACTAATAACGTTTTCATCGTTATAATTTAGGCTATTTATCAATTTTAAGCTTCGATATAAAGCTTCAAATGTAAGCTATTGGGCCAGTGATCTACGCTAATTGCTGACATAAATTGTCGTCAATGATTATAATTTTTAATCCTATCAATGCTATGATCGCAAGATTAATAGATAGTCACCCAAGTACAATATCGACAAAGTTCCTGCTCGACCAGTTTCTAAACGTTTTACTTCGCACTAGGATTCCTCAAAATATTTAAACACAAAGTGAACGCAACGACTGCAGACGTATTGAGCAACATATTTACACGTATGCGTATTGCGTACGCACGATTGAACGGCGCCTGTTAAGCGGTTTTCGTCCAATGTCTGGTCAAGCTGCAGCTTGTTCGATAGTACCAAATTTTTGTGAAGCTCAGCGGGTTTAAAATGGCCACATTAAGTGAATCGTATTATGAAACATCATCTATTCAATTACAATAGATGATGTTTCATAATACGATTCACTTAATGTGGCCATTTTAGACCTGCGGTACTGTGAACGGGCCATCTCATTAATGATACGCCAGTAGGTTTTTCAAACTAAGGCCAAATTTTCTTCACGTATGTATAGCATGCGTGTTATGTATGGCATAACATTTGAGGATAATACATAATTTAATAAAACCGTCTGCGGCCAACTCATTTCAATGCCAAAGTAATAAATCAAATTCTTAATAAGGTCTGGCTTATTCGAGAGAAATACTTTGAGAATCAAAATTCAGAAAGGCAAGCGTTATTTCACTAAAATATTTTATTGAAAGCCTCTGAAGAGGGTAGCGTAATGAGGCAAAATTTGGAAATTGAATGAGTTACCTTAAGAAATTTTCATTTAAGGTTAATTATTTCTGTAAATCGATTTGAATTAAGTGTTCGCTATATTTAAAAATGCTAATCCGCAGCCAAGAAAATTTATTAAGCTCGTTGAGACGAAGCGCGGAAAAGAGAGCGTCTTAAAATCGATTCTAGATAAAAGTTAGTGTAGTCATCTAAAGAAGAAATAAGTTAGCGCGTTTACCGCTAAGAAACCTCATTTGTCGTAACTTCCAACTCCAGAGCTACTTTCTTTGTCATGCTCAATCTGGATCTTAGCTTTCTCGAGCGACATTTCTTTTCATGATCACAAAGGCTCAATGCCATTCGTCAAGTATATTCTGCCAAAGATTTCGAAACTAGAGATATAGGCTATGACGTACATTTGACAGAAAAAATCTTCATACAAGAAATAGCTACGCTAACCAAGATAGCCTGGTTTTCACCATACCTCAAATGTCAGCCATCTTGATTTCACCATACTTCAAATGTCAAAATGGTACCAAAAACTCAAAAAAAAAGTGGGCCATTTAAGAGGAGACATCTTTTGCCTCAACATGCCACGTCTATAATGGTATATACGTCTATGTATTCTGCACGATACATTGAGCTCTACTTTCGAGTTGAAGTTGAGTTGAAAATATGTTCATACTGGACCATACTACTAGCACAGATTAAAGAAAGAGGAACAGATAAACAGCTACATAGTTAGCTTTCGATTCGATTGCACTACTACAAGCATACGGTGTGTCCATGATTGTGTGAAAAAATGTTTGGCCCTTGAAGGGGACGTCAAAATTTTCAAATTTGGATCGTTTATATATTTACTACACTGTTAGTTTAACGTCCTCCGATGGTAAAAATTTTGAAGACTGAGGCAAAGAATTAAAAACGTTTCAAATAACCAACCGAGGGATAAAGATAGCAAGAGTGACATAAAATTTAACATGAATTTCCAATATTCAGCAATATTTCGGTTCATCTCTATATTTGCTCTACCTTGAGTAAATAAAAATCGAACATTCTTTAGTTTATTTAATGAGTTTTGCGTTTTAGTTACAATTTTAAAACTGTCATCATCTCGGTATACGACGAGGGGAAGATGGTTTATAGGGTTCCGTACCCAAAGTGTATTACTAAAACTCTACTGTCCGTCTGTCTATCCGTCTGTCACCAGGCTGTGTCTCCTTAGCCTTTGTGAGCTAGACAGTTGAAAATTTCAAAGATGATGTATTTTTTGTTGCCGCTATAACAACAAATACTAAAAACAGAATAAAATAAATATTTAAGTGAGGGTCCTATACAACAAACGTGTTTCTTTGCCGTTTTGTACGGAACCCTTAGTGCGAGAGGCCGACTCGCACTTGGCCAGGTTTGAACGTTTTCGCTTTCCAACAAATACTGTACAATTTGACCGTCCTTACTTATTTTGACCTTCGTCCAAGAAGTCCAGATTTTTCCACCCCGAGCCATCAGATTAATAAATAAACTCCCAACTACTGAAACTTGTTAAGAGAACTTCATCGCCGCCGGCATTTAAGAATAAGTTTCACGATAATGAGGGAAGGATTCTAATTTCTAATAGGCGTAGAGTACAAAAATATTTGTTACATATCATAATGAAGCCACTAATGATAAAAACAAGAAAAAAAATAAGGATGATCTTAATTCACAGGACACATAACGCCGTAAACCGTGTACACATATTATGTGAATTATATAATATTAAAGGTATTCCGATGGAAACACGAAATGGGGACAAGGATTACGGCAGTTAACGGAGACTTAGCGAAAATCCCGTTCGATACGTATACAGTGCTGCAAAGAGAGCTCCAAATGTCGGGGCTTGCCAACTGGCAGAATTATAGCAAGCCATGAGAACAAATTCCGGCTAATTCCTATTTTATGTACCCATCGTCTGAAATGTGCTTTAATTTCGCAAATATTTGTGACATTGACAAAGGACTAAAGGGAACTCTGCAGGACGCAATATGAAAGATGTAACAAAGATTATAATACCTATCCTATTTCAAAGTATTGATAAATTGTAAGTATTGTTGATTCGATTCGAGTGATACGTTTAGCGGGAACCGATGGTCGATATCGAGAAGTTCGACAGGCACATTCCTTACTTACAATAGTAAAGTTAACACGTTTGACTGTCACTGTGTGCGTGCGGCAGCGGCAAGTACGTGCGCTGGCTCGCGTGGCGCGGCGTTGACTGGCGCTCGGCGGCGGAGGCTGCGCGCTCGAGCCACCCCCGCCTTCATTCACTAGGCGAGGCCTAGCCCAAAACAGCCGGACTCTTAATGCGGCATGTGCCGCTTTTTCACAATACACATTTCAGCCATAAATCGCTTTTTTGAGATCTCTTACCGAAAATCGCGGCGAATGTACATGAAGTAAATATTTGACGATCGTCACCTCAATTTCATAACGACAATAACAGTAGGCAGGTGGGTATTATCGCGCCAAGTAGAGGGGCTTTAATTTATTGACTTTACACATCCTTGATATCAATTACGAAGATTGCTGAATGATACTTTACGTTTTAAATAAAATGCTGTTGATCAGAAAATAGAAATTAACACATTCTAATATACACTGGCGGACACTTAAACTGCATCATAGTGCAATAACACTTTCAATCAAATTTTATTACGAAATATGCAAACATTTTACATTTATTGGTATTGGAAAATAAAGGCTGGTTTATAAACACAAAAACAAAATCAAATTCAAATATGGTACTGTCACAAAAGAAAGAAAATATTCTATCTCTTGTCAATTTACTAGAAGATTAACTCTTATTACGTTAATGTTGTGATTGATGGTTATTTTTTTTTTGTTTTATTATATGTTGAATTATCGTTACTAATTGTTTAATTGCTAGTCTGTTTTCATTTTAAACATATTTTTCTCTCACGAATATGGACCGAAAAAGGATCGTCCGAAAAAGCCGCACAAATTGTTGCCACCAAACAACGAACAATTGCTGCAGATTTAAATGTAAACCAGTCTACGGTTTCCCAAGTTTACAGGTTTATGGAGAATTGCGAAATCGGTTTTTAACGTCTATAAGCATTAAAAATGAGCTCCACCAGGCACTTAATGTAGCAGTTACTGCACGAACCATAAGATGAAGGCTAAAAGAGCGTGATATCACACCTTTCAGACCCGCAAATGGACAAAAATTGTCTGCAGCAGGCATGCTCGACTACGATTTGCTCGTGAACACTTAAATTGGAATGAAGAGCAATAGGCTTCCGTATTATTCACTGATGAGTGTAAGACTTGTTTGTACGGTGCTGATGGTCGCAGACTAGTCTACCGTAGACGAGGAGTGCGATATGCTCAAAATTGCATTGAGGAGAGGGTTCTATTTGGAGGCGGGTCTTGTATGGTTTAGGGCGGCATATCGATGGATGCTCGTCTTTTAGCGGATTTATAGGCGAAAACTTCATTCTGATGCAGAATAATTCTCGTCCGCACGCGGCGAGACAAGTTGAGTAAGACTTTACTCAGGTTGCGATTCGTTCCATGAATTAGCCAGCACGTAGCCCGGACATCAATCCGATATAACACGTGTGGGAAAACCTAAAAAGAGCTGTATTTACAAGAAATCCGGTCCCAACAACGGTTGCGGAGCTCAGAGTTGCAATGTCACAAGAATGGGACAATACTCCCCAAGATCTTTTAAAAACACTGATCAGGTCGATGCGAAACAGACTTAAATCAGTTATTAGGGCAAGAGGAGGTAATACACCTTATTAAAAATAAAAAAAACTTTATCTTTTCTTAGTATTGTAAAATTTTCATAATAAAGCCGTTTTTGTTCTATTCACGGTTTCATTCCAAAAAGCTGCAAAAGGAGTAATTTGATTATTTTAGTGAGAAAAGTTTACCTATACACACATGAATTGATTTTTTTATCAGATTAAGAACCAGTCTTAGCATTATCATTGAAATAAATCAAAATAGTTTGCACTTTCACTAATTATATTTCATTGAAAGTTATCTTGCACTATGATGCAGTTTATGTGTCCGCCGCTGTATATTTTTACATAAGATCGAAAAGTATCTTAAATTGTTGGTATATATAAATTAACGAAAATTCCTTTCCGGTAACAGGTGCCAAGTTTTCCAATTGTTTGGAAGTTAAGGTACCTAGAAAGCTAAGAGAGACGTCAGAGGAAACGTGTACCTGTTAGCCGGGTCGTGAAAAATGGTCAGACCGACAGTACAGTAATGACCAGCAGGACGAGGAACAAACTGGTACCATCATAAATCTCCAACGTACACCTGTAGACGCCGATGAAAAATGGCGCGGCCATTGTAAATTAACATAAAAACATTTCTGCGTTGAGAAATTGTGCGTCGAAGTTGATCGTCGTGGTTAACATTTTAGTACATATTGATACCTATATACAAAATCTTACGACGTGGTCGAAATCATATATATATATCATCTTCAATGCTAAAATCACGAATTTTCTATATAAAAAATAACTTACATTATAAAATCCGAGTAATAAATCTCTTACCTTTCACCTCAGGATATCAGCAAAAAAACTTACCTAGGAACAAAAGAAAAACACGTAAGTTACGATGTCAAAATGGGATACGATAAACACTATGTCGATCAAACTGTCGTGATTTCAACCTGTCTGTCCGCCGATATCTGACAACTCCGGTCGATTTATCATCATAATATTTATTGTAGAGTTTGAAAATTTGTCTTATAAATAGCGTTTTACATCGTAGGGCACAGATTTTTGGGCTCATAATATGAATATAACCAATGACATAGTCCGTATCTAATCAATTAGTGCTAAAACAAGTTAATTCGTCAGTGTAGTAGATGAATTTTATTTTGTTCCTAATCCGCACAGTGGACGACAAGACACTTTGTAATAATAAATACAAAAAAATATGAGCTACTGCGTACTCTGGTGAGACAAACAAAATTATTTCGTACAAATCTTCTGTTACATACTTCGGTCTCCACGCCAACGTTCCATTAATAATAATAACTTCTATACACGCTTCACACCAAGTCATTCTTGGCCCGTGTTAAGTACTCGAAGAACTTGAGTTACGGGGGACCAGAAAACGAGAAATATATTTTATATAAACCATAGCCTTAAAACGTCTTACATTCATGAGATTCGAAAAATCATTCATAATAACTTTTAACAGTTATAAGAGCACCTTGCTTGACAATAGCTAACGCAAAATTTTGTTTATTCCTTAAATGAATAATACTCTTAAATATGAGTAACTTCTCAGAAGAAATAGTATATCAAAAGTCAATATTTTCAAAGGTACAGCGATTTGTTTACAAAATTTCGCAAGTCTCGTGAAAACGGTCCATACTTACAACTCGTACCTAGCTGTGACGTCCCGCCTAGGTTAAAGTGTATGAAGTATAAGGCCGCAGGAACATATTTGTAAATATCTCCGACGTTTGTGCGTTTATGTTGATACTTACCATAATGAATGTTTTTGTATAAGTAAACTAATGATGTATGTTTTTTTTAAATTATTTATTTAAGGTCGAGGTATTTTTAGATGTCTCTAATTACTAAACTATATATAAAAAATTATAATTTTTTACATTTACCTAGTAGTAATGCCTCAACATTTCTGAGTATATTAAATAGTTTTATTTAGTTTCATTTGAACCGTGAAGCCTACTGCATCAATTTCGTTTGTAGTTGACCTCATCTCTCTCAAAAAGTCCAATCGCATTACACCGGATTTCAATCAAATGGGAAATTCAGATTTATATGCTTTGATTATTCGGTTTAAGCACGATTTCGTTTTTGCTCTACATTTTAATTTTTCAGGAAACCGATTACAAGCTTTGGCACGCGAGTTTGTTCGCTTCGTACAAATATCTATGTACACGAGCATCAACAATTTTGTCCAAAAAAGAATCAAATAATTATAATTATAATAATGATATTTATAAATTACGTTGGAGATAAATTTCATTTGAATCCATTTCAGCAGTTTTGCGTAAAGACTAGACTAAAAATATACATTAGGTAGGTATTACCATCATTACTTAGGTACATCTATATTCACTCATTTCAACAAACTTTCACATTTATGAGTTATTATAGTTATATAAGTTATAAGTTGTAATTTAGGAGTCTACGAAACTCCGAACTACCTAATTTTCAAGCCCAGAATTAAGGCTGTATGAAATTTACTTTAATTTTGCGTGACCTAATTTTTTCGGTACACCGTGCCATGTAAATGTCAATTGTGTCAAGGAATCGGGGTAAAGGTCACTCTATACAATCCAGTGTCGCTGAATTTGTGACACACTTTGTAAGGGACATTGGAACTTGTAGACATTTCAGTTTAATTTTGGCACGGATAGCACCCACATTCTGGAGCTTTGACTTTGCAAGTTGCGTATTAAATAAGGAGACAGTAACTTTATGATGAACTGACTTTGAATTATGGCTTATTAAAATTTTGAATAGGTAAATTAAAATCGTCTCGTTTCAGTGTGAATTGACCGTTAGAGCTTAAGTCTATCTTACTACGCATTGACTAATATATTAGGTCTTTACCTATGAAATTGCCGTTTTGTATGAAAAAATTTAAACGAATTTTTTTCATGTACTTGTTATTTGTATTTTTCCCGCCAAGAAGTTATCCAAATTCTGGAAAAAGTAGTAGTCTGTAGGCGCAAGGTCTGGTGAGTAGGGCGGATGACGGAGAGCTTCCAACCCCAGTTCTTGCAACTTGGAGACCGTCTGATGTGCTGTATGAGGTCGCGCGTTGTCGTGCAGGAGCAGCGGAGACGAGCGATTGATCAATGCTGGTTGGAGATGTGCCAGCTTCTCCATCATTGTGTTCAGTTCTTCACAGTACACATCTGCAGTAATGCTCACCCATTTGGTAAGAAGCTGTGATAAATCACACCGGCGCTAGACCACCAAACAGTGACCATCACTTTTCTAGGGGTGAGTTTTCGTTTAGGGCATTGTTTAGGTGCTGAACCAGGATCCAACCAACTTGCTGAGCGCTTGCGGTTATAAAACAGAATCCATTTTTCATCGCAGGTAACAATGCGGTTCAAAATTCCTTCATTTGTGTATCTGTTGAGCAGTGCAAGGCACGTCTCGACGCGTACTTCGCGCTGGCGATCATTGAGTTCGTGGGGCACCCATTTGTCAAGCTTTTTTACCTTGCCAGTTTGACGCAAATGGACCAATATTGTTTTGACGCTAACGTCGAAAGCCGCTGCTAATTCAGCCGTAGATTGTGTATCATCAGCTTCCACAATCGTCTTTAATTCGTCATTGTCGACCAAAGTCTTCGGACGACCGCGAGGTTCATTTTTCAGGTCGAAATTTCCAGAACGGAAGCGAGCAAACCAATAACAGGTGGTGCGTTGGTTTATAGTGTTAGCTCCGTAAACGTCGTTGATGTTGCGTGCCGCTTGTGCCGCTTTGCTGCCACGACGGTACTCATATTCCATAATTACTCGAATTTTTAACGTATTCATGATGACGAAAAAGATTGAAATGCGATGAAAATGTAACACTAATCAATAAACAAATGACTACTTTTGGAAAAAGAATTCCATGTTTTTAAAATAAAATTAATTTTAAATTAGAATTCTTAGCCAAACAACAATTATTTTGATTTGAAATGGCCAGTACTGCAGAACGGCAATTTCATAGGTAAAGACCTATTATTAGTAGGTATTTTGTCTTAACCAGGCTAAGAAATTTATATACTAGATCCAAAGATTTTAAAACTAAAGATAGGCCTATGACGTACATTTGACAGAACAAATCTTCATGTACAAGAAAATAGTTACGCCATCTTGACATTACCATACCTCAAATGTCAGCCATCTTGATTTCATTATGCCTCAAATGTCAAAATGCCCCCAAACAACCATTGTGGGCAAATTAAGTGAGAACAGTTTTTGCCTCGACATGACTCGTCTATAATATATACGTCTATGACTAGATCTATATACAGGTCTATATACGGGTGATCTATATACGGGTGGATGACTCTGCAAGCATAAAAAATTTTAGTGTAAATGAAAAAAAAAAACTTTACGTCGATAACCCTAATAAAACGTATGGGATAGTAAAATTAGCATAAAATAGATAAAGTTTATTTATAAAGATACTCTCAATCGACTATATAATTAAGCCTTAGGAGTTAGGGTGTGCATACATACGAGGGCTGCAATAAAAGTATCGGGAATGGAATATTTCCACTGTTCCTGTCATTGAGTTAAAGCCAACAAAAATTGTTCGTTCACGGAGTGTTGCAAAAAAAATGGTGGCCACGTTTGTCTCCAAAACCGGCCATGTTGCGACTATTCCTCTTGAGGGACAAAGAACGGTTAATGCAGAATGGTATGCTAACATTTGTTTGCCACAGGTCGTTTCTGAACTCCGTAAAGAGAACTGCAACCGCCGCATCATCCTCCATCACGACAATGCGAGTTCTCACACCGCGCACAGAACAAAAGAGTTTTTAGAGCAAGAAATCATAGAATTATTAGACCATCCGCCGTACAGCCCCGACCTAAGCCCTAATGATTTCTATACTTTCCCTAAAATAAAGAATAAATTGCGTGGTCAGAGATTTTCATCACCTGAAGAAGCTGTGGACGCCTACAAAACGGCCATTTTGGAGACCCCAACTTCCGAATGGAATGGTTGCTTCAATGATTGGTTCCATCGTATGGAAAAATGTGTCAAATTTCGCGGAGAATACTTCGAAAAGCAATAAATACATTTTTAAATAGTAATGTTGTGTCACTTCCTTGATTCCCGAAATTTTCAGTGCCGCCCTCGTATTATACTAAAGTATTCGCGGGCAATAAAATTGCGCAATCTACGGTTACAAAAGGAAAACCAGGTAAAGCTGTAAAGAAAAGAAAAACAATTATGATTAACTAAAGAAAGAAAAAATTGTGGATTTATTGAAAAAATTGGCATAGCATCAGATAAAACTTGAGGAAATAGAAGGAATGTAAAGATAGCTTCTAATGCTAGCCATACACGTAACGGTACACCTGTCAGGTTCGCCTGTACAGATAAACCTTGTATGTTACACAACTGTCCATACAGTAGCAGCTCAAGCTTACCTGATAGGTATGATAACAATAGCTCCCCACACCGATTTCGGTGACGGTGGCCGGTTCCATTGAAACCAGGTCAGCTACGCAGGAGTTATTTTTAGTGACCAAGTGTGTGCATAGTACACAAGAGCACTCTCTCTTCCTTTACTCTCGAAACCCAGAGGGACGGATGACCGACACGACTGGCGAGAGGACAGGCGGCAGGACCGACTTTTTACATGCCCATCCGTCGCATCGAACATCTTCCAGTCAGACAATTAGGTGATCAGCCTGCATTGTCCTAAGCAAACTTGGAAACTCCATTTTTTGTTGTTCCAACGCGAGAATCAAACCCACGACCTCCGAGTCGAGAGCCAAGCTCTTAACCACTGGACCACGGAGGTCGTATGACAGGTATAACTGTGCAGGCGAACCTGTCAGGTAAACCCTTGCCTGTATGGCTAGCTTAAAGCTATAAAGAACCTCGTAAAGACTATTTTATCTGTCTTAACCCGTCGTAATCAGAGGGGTGTTATAAGTTGATAAGTTTGACGTGTGTTTGTATGTGTGTAAGAGTGTATGTTATGTCTCTCTGCGACATCGTAGCTCCCAAACGGATAAACCGATTTTGATCTAGTTTGTTACACGTGCACGGCGAAGCCAAAAAGCATGGTAACGATTTTGGCAGCCTATGTATGCATGTATGTTTGTTTCCACTGTAGCGCCTAAACTAATGGTCGGACTTTGATTAATGAGGTGTCAAAGATTCGTACTAATAACCCGGGTGACTTAGGCTGTCACTGTCTGTCACTGCTTAAAGGAAAAGATTCCATATTTTTTATCATATTAGAAAATCGTACTATGCATTGTTTTTTTATGCGACTACTGTCAGGCTCGCTCGTTTTTATTTTATTTACACATATTGTCGGCTGAGGGAACTGATTTTGTTATATGTTAGTTAAACTATATGAGATTTTCGTAACAAAAGACTCGAAGCCCATTGAATTTTAACGGTTAGTAGTTTGAGACCGGGAAACACGCTCAAGGACGTTTCTAATTACGTGAAATATGAAGGATCAAGTATGCGGTAGAGACGAAACTACTCTAACGATCAAGTAAGTTCACATGAGCTCTGTGTACCTAGCAGGAACATTTAACAGCGGCGTAAACGTAACGTTATCGAATGAGAATTGTATGAAAATCTGTCAATATGACATGATGAAATTTCATTCGATAACGTTACGTTTACGCCGCTGTCAAATGTTTCTGCTAGGTCCTCTGGAACATAACACCATCCTTCATCCTTCATTTAAATAAAAAGGTTCTGCTATACATTTTCTTACCCAATGCCAACTTTCAATTAGTATTCCAGACCCAATATTCCATGCAAAAATTTCTCTGAAACGGTGAAAGGGCTCCAGGCGTTGACGATTACACATTATGTTCGCGATTATAATAAAGAGCCGGGCCGCCGAATTGTATGGGCGCTGTTATAATTTTCATACAATTTTCTTTCGATAACGTCACGATTGCTTAGCTGTCAATTGTTTCTGCTTGGCTACTGTTGGGTGTCTGTCATCGTTTGGAAGTATCACGCTGCTTTTTGATAAACCAAAAAGCTTGTGATGATAAGTAAAATATTTAGTTTAGTTTATATAAACAGAAATATTAAAGTATTATCACTCGATAGATGTAAATAATCTTTGAACGTACAAAAAAATAAAAATATATACAGTCCAACGTCTAACCGCCTCCTTTTTTGGAAGTCGGTTAAAAAATTATATTACTCGATGTGTATTTTTAATGTAATGTGATAAAAACTTTAAATTACAAAAAAAAATTACTTTTTTTGCCATAGATAATAAAAAACTACATCATTAGTTTACATACATCATGTTATAAAATATATTCATTAGATTATGAATTTAGACGCACAAATTTCGGAAATATTAGAAACATAATTTTCTGCGATCATTGTATTTCAAACAACTTTAGGAAAATGTGACGTCATAGGTTCGACGACTTTCGGATGGATGTGTTTTCACGAGACTTGCGAAATTCTGTATTACAAATCGCTGTACCTTTGGTAACATTGATTTTTAATATACTGTTTCTTCGTAGTTACTTACTCATATTTTCAAGTACAGTTATAATTATTTATTTATGCGATAAAAAATTCAGTCAACAGTACTGACTTTTCCTTGAAGAACAATTTAATTTAATTTAAGATAACACATCTCTATAAACTACTATTATCTTAAATTAGGATAGTGAAAAAGCAACGTCTTAAAGATAATATTATTATATTATGGTTTTGTTGAGATGGTATTCCTGATTTCGGCATCACACAACTTTTTTATCCTTTTCCACTTTATTTTTAGATTTTCACAATAATTTATATGTAAACACGACCGGTTTCGATTAACTCATCACAAAACACCCGATGGTAAGATAATCGAAACCGGTCGTGTTTATTTAATTATTGTGAAAACCTAAAAACAATAGAAAAGTATACATGAAAAAGTGATATTATTATGATATAGTGAAAACCTAAAAACAATAGAAAAGTATACATGAAAAAGTGATATTATTACGATATAGTGAAAACCTAAAAACAATAGAAAAGTATACATGAAAAAGTGATATTATTACGATATAGTATTCCAACCGTTTCAGTTTACAAATCCAAACTTTTTAGAAACTTGTACTTCCATAACCTTCCCAGGTGTTTGATTGTAATCTTACAAATGTGTTTAACAGATATCCTGATCATTATTTTGTTTAAGTAATCAAACTGTTTAACAACGCGGGCTCAACTTTGTCAATCCGCAACTTAGCTTTTACCGCAACAAAATTACATGTACACAGAATCCTTCCAAGTTATACATGATTTATCGCAAAAACTAGTTAGCGAGATCTTAATTGCTGTTAACTTTCATTAGAACTTGACAGCGCGGTCCATAATAAAAAGGTTGCTCTTCCGAGAAATTATACGAGGAACAAATTTAATCCAAACTTCTCGTTATAGTAACATTACTCGCGTGTGCAATGGACGGGCAAAATAAAAGATATATGCTTTGAAGTTGACCGAAGTTGTGGAAGCGAAATTTTGAAATTCTTTTCGATGTTCAATTTTATGAATATTAATGTTTGCTGCGTTCCTTCACTAAAAGTTACTTACCAATATTTTATATTTTGAAATATTCTCTCATCAAATTGATCATGTTTTTCATGTTTATGAAGACAAAATTTAATAAGGCAGAAAAAACAGCTGTAGTCTTCTTGCGCTAAGAATGGAGTGAATCATACGTACATAATATGACAAAATTGTGCAATAAATAAATAAATATCTATGGACGCTAATGACGAATGACGCTAATGCTAAATGGATGCTATATATTAATAACCGTTTTCATATTACCCAATGAAAGTAAGCCATTTTGGTGTATGTACGAATGATTCACTTCACTCTTAACGCGAAAAATATATGCATAATACGTGAAACAAAATTTACTTTTTAGGGTTCCGTACCCTATTACTGAGATTTTGCTGTCTCTCTGTCCGTCCGTGCGTTCGTCTGTTACCAGGGTATATCTCATGAACCGTGATAGCTAGACAGTTGAAATTTTCACAGAAAGTGTATTTCTGCTGCCGCTATAGCAACAAATACTAAAAAAGAATAAAAAACCAAACAAACCACAAACGTGAAGTTTTAGTCGTTTTGTACGGAACCCTTTGTGTGCGAGTCCGACTAGCTCTTGGCTTTCTAAACCGTATCCAGTCATATGTTCTAGTTTGAATAGTGATGAACTGATGATGATTGATCTCTTAATTTTAGTGTTAAGTTTATAAGTTCGTGTACCTATTAAGTATCTGAGTTTAAGAGCAAAGCTCATTCGCTCTACGTCTTCAAAAGCACTTTTCTGTCTATTATACGTCTAAGATTAAAACATATAAAAATTAACCAATAGCATGCCAGGACGTGTCTAGGTAGGGTTCCGTATCTAACAACGAGCAATACGATTTTTTCAAATTCTTTTAAAACTTATTCGCCGATTTCGATCAAAATATTTTTTCTAGAAGGTATTTAGTATTTTATACATGGAAAGTTACAAGTTTCTACCTCTTACATATTATAGTTTAGAAATGCCAGTGGCGGGACCAACTTATTACCGTGGTATTTCCCCAAATAAGCATTACCGATCTGTGGACCTACTAAAAAATCACCAGTGATGATAACGATTTGATACTATGTTATTAAATTATTATTCTTATCTATTATAAATTGTAATACTCGACGGAAAAAATATAACAGTAAGCATTAAATAAATATATTATAGTCATGATGATGATCACGAATATAATTTTAGCAATATTGAAATTTCAAAAACATTGATATCGATGCACAAAACTCTGATGAGTAGTGAGTTCCTATGTCATCATCAAAATATGTTGCTGTTTCTTGTAAAGATGGTAATGGTGATGATTATTACTGTAAGTGGTATGATGGCATATGCTTGCAGTTCTTTAAACAACGCCGGAATCCCCAAAAATGTATCTATAAGGAGTCAGGAGTACTGTTCAGTACTTTTGGATCCAGGGTATACCTTGTTGCAAAATCATACTTTTTGGTAACATATGCTTCAACTTCTTCAGAAAAAGTCGAAATCACCATATGTGTCCATATAAATTTCAAGGAGTTCCCTCGATCCCTCATTATACGCAATCTATAAGTATACTAAATTTCATCAATTTATATTGATCTAGCAAGAGCGGACAGACAGACTGATAGACAGCTGACAGACAGATATACGGATTACAGACGGAAACATACGGACCCTAAAAACTAGCTATCAGATACTATTAAGATTAACAGGGTAATTATTTCAAAAAGGGCTAATAAAACGAACGAGATGAACTGTATAAACATTTTTTTTTTTTCAATATTCTTTTTTCTCTTCCAGGCAGATTAGGGTTAAGCCGGTAGTGAATTATATCATTCTTTTTTTACTTTTAAAGAGTAGGTACTAGGTGACTTTAAAGTTTTCATTTTGAATATCTTATTAACTTTACTATATTACGCAAGACATTTGTCCTTCACTGTATCAGACAAAATAAACGTATTACTCATCCCACTAAAGTTGCCTAATTATTTGTTTCATGATTTATCGCCAATCCCACATGTTTGTTCTAAACCCTTAAAACTTTCTAGATCATCTTGGCTCATTTCAAAGTTTTGTACAAACAGCCCCTGAGCCTTTATAATAATTGGTCCACATTAAGGGAAAACTTTACATTGTCGATTAACTATTTAGTATGTTCACCAGCATCGATTCTATTAGTGCAGTGCAAATATAAAACTATATTTTAGTAAGATTTTATAATAGGTTAAAGATTAAAATTCCTTCGCTTTAATTAGCAAAAGATGTGAGGTCATTGACACACTCTTACTGAAAACAAATTTATATAGCCCATGCGTGCGAAAAGGGATTTTTGGGAGGTCCTTAACGCATCATTAAGAAACTGAACAGCCTCTGAAGGTACATCAATTAACGTCCCTTTTACTCTGAGTGTAAAACGCATTAGCTCTGAAACTGTGAGTATCTTTCATGAGTCATTAATGGACTAAAATATACAAAGCTAGATATTTTACAGAGTTTATGATTTAGACTGACTTTTTCACTTTTTCTATAGGTAAATTCTAGTGGCAACGTGCGACGCATCATCCGCCAATTTTGATAAATTAATTGTTTTATTCATTGATTTTTTCAGATCATTGTGCTATGATGACTCTTCAATTAATAAATTAAAAGGTAGAAAAAGTCAGCCCAAAAAATTGATGGTATCTGCTAAATATTGATAACAATTATAAACTTGTGAGGCAGAATATTATAAGGTAAAATAAGGTATGAAAAAGAAAGAAACGACCGTGTATCTTATGATACCTCAAGCATAAGATCATACATATTCAATTGTAACAAAATTTAGTGCTGCAGTAAAGCTATTTTTTGTTTTATGTCTTTTCCGAGAACCGTCCTCTGAATAAAGTAAAAGACTGTCTTAAAGAAAAACAATACAATTTATTTTATTAATATTTTTATGTTTTTTATTGACAAACATTAAAGGAGAACATAAATTAATTTAAGAAGTTGAAAAACTAAAAAATTCTTTCAACTGGTGTCTGATAAAATGATTACCGGCAAAAATAAGTTTATCTTGTTTTTAGCCAAGTAGATGCACTCAAACCAGTCGGTATCGTTTGAGCACAAAATACGGGTAAGTATATATAACAATATGGGCCACTAGCGATACCGGTACCGGAATGAGAGGCGATTTGTATTTTTTCACGTTCTTTGTAGAGGCGAAATTCCGAGGATTGTTACTGTAAATTATTTCACCCAAGTCGAGAATGCAGAGGGAATTTAAATACTGCGAACATTAAATCTTGAGCTCGGTTGGCGTTGCCGTACATCTGTTTTCTATACTAATATTATAAAGAAGAAAGATTTGTTTGTCTGTTTGTTTGCATTGAATAGGGTCCGAAACTGCTGGGCCGATTTTGATTAAATTTGGCACAGATATAGAGCAGACCAAGGGGAAGGACATAGGCTACATTTATCGTGGCAATATGTAGGGACGGTTGACGGGAGATTTCCTTTTACGCGAACGAAGTCGCGGGAACCAGCTAGTGAAATAATAAAGAACCTACTTGTATTAGTATAAATGTAATTTGCACAAATAATTAAATATAAATAGCACAAAAACACTATTTTTTTGACATTTTTTACTTTTTCTATGAACGGGGAAACCTGTATATTTAGCTTATAGCCTAGCCTCACAAATTTTTTTAAATTTTGAACTTTTGAACTTTGAATTATGCTGACGATGGCTGGATAACTTCCATATCTTTCAAATCGCGTTTTTTCCCGCTGAATATCTCCTCAACTATACACACGATTTTTATGAAATTTAAAACATTATCTTGTGCCGCTAATGACTTATTCGCGACACAAATACAGACCGCTAGCAGGCTTTGTAATAAATACAAAAATATGGACGAAAGAGCCGCGACATGCTCCGAGAAAAGATGCTACGGCCGCTAAATACTTGGCGATAGCGCGGCCGCGCATGGCACATGCTATTTATGTAAATTGTGCCTACTACTATTTCATCGATATTAATTTGTTTAAATAATAGTAATTATTCTCATTAAATCGACAAAAACCGCGACTAAAAATATACGGCATTCTAACGACTACGAATATCACAAATTTTACTTATTACAAAACAAAACACCGCATTTTACCATAAATCATGTTCAAACACGAGAAAACATACTGTGGGTAATACAAATATCATTTCATTTCGTGTCAACTCTGAATAATAGTGTCGTCGCACCTTCGTCAAACGCCCAGTGATATTGTTGAGGAAATTAAAACCTGCGTGAACTATTAAAAATAAACACCGTTTTACACAGAATTTTTGGAACTTGTTAAATTATGTAACTCTGGGGGGCGATTCTCGTTAATATTATCGGTTAAATCCCGTTTGGATTTTTAGTCTGTCCCGCTATCGAAAATTGTTAAGAGAAATTGGCTTCAGATTTCGGAACAATCTTAGACAGTAAGTTGACATTTTTTTGAACTTTACCTCTCTTTCCATATTGTCAACAGCACCGGCAGAATGATTTTTTTCAGCCTAGATAATACTAAAAATCAGTAGGTATAATAACGTTATCTTTTGTAAGCGATTGATTATGATGTTATTGTACTGATAAACAAAGGAGTTGTTAAATATTACATACACTGGGTTTCGATGACTCGCTTGAAGCTCTATCCCCCTAACATTTAGTATGTGTCAGGTTATATAATATATATTAAAGTCATTATTTCCAAATAGCCTATTTCTATTATACAGGGTGACCTGAAATTCGATACATTCCTTTGAAAGACAGAAAGTAGACCTCATTTACAGTAATATTTTTCATGGCATCCCCTATCCGAAAGTTGATATTTACAAAGTTATTGAAATTTCAAAAAAATTTTCTTTATTTTCGACTTTGACATGACGTATTTTTAAAAATGTTTGTCTTTTTAGTGATTTTTTTTATGTATTTTAACCGTCAATGAGTCAAATATTATTTTTAAGGAATAAATAGGGATAAACTAAGCGAGAATTTTTCATTATGAGGCATGAAACAGAATTTTCTTTTAAGAAAAATGCACATTTTTCTTAAAAACAGGTGATTTTCTTAAAAAAATATGATACAATGCGTACAAATATTCTAAATAACTTCCTTATCTCATTAGCTTTCCAAAAAGGTGCAAATGTCTACATAAAAATATGACGTTGTAGTAAACATATTAGAAGTAAAATGAAATAATGTCTAAATCGATTTATTTGCGATAAGGTTAAAATAAAAGGAAAAACTTGAATGTGGGTAAGTTTGATCTAGCCACTGGCGTACGCCGAGGCGCAAGCGGGCCGGGCAACCATCATGCTGGAAAATCATATTACGAAGTTGCTATTGGCACATCTTCCATTAAACCAGTAATCTCCTCTCTTAGGAAATGTTCGTACATTTCACCATTTAAATTTTGAGGCAAAAAATGAGGTCCAACTAAATTATTATTAATTATACCCATCCAGACATTTAGACTGAATCTGGTTTGATGGGCCCTTTCTTTTTTCATCCTGGGGTTTTCTCCTTTTGGTGCCCAGTAATGTGTGTTGTGGAAATTGTTTATCCCGTCACGGTCAAATTTCGCTTCATCCGTCCACAATATTCTTGAGAAGAAATTGCGATCCTCCATGTCTGCATTTATCATAAAACGGCAGAATTCCATTCTTCTAACCGGGTCTCCCTCTTCCAACGCTTGGACAGGTGTGTAGTGAAATGGATGTAGACGCGCTGTGTGTACTGTAAACCACACCTTCCATTGACTCAATCCAAATCTTCTAGCTGCCGCTCTTGTAGAAATAGAAGGATCATTTTGAAAAAGTGTTAAAATTTCTTCTTCTTCTTCTGGAGCATACAAACGAGGTCTGCCTGAATCGCCACGTCTTCTATCAACACGGCCGCTTTCCCGAATTCGTCGAAATGTTGTTGAAAACACTAACGTTTGCCACTCGTCGATTCGGAAAACGTTCAACGTATGTTCTTCGTGCAGCAGCAGCATTACCATTACAAAGTCCGTAACAAAACAAGATGTCAGCGTATTCATCTACTCAAAATCAGCCATCGCGATACAAAAAAATCACAAGTAGAAGTAAGGGTGTAGTTTAAAGCAACAATACGTCCGTACACGGCAATAGTTGACTTAAAACTAATATTAGCTACTAAATTTGCTCTCTAAGCCAGTCGGTAACTCATTGACAAAGGGCCGCGACGACAGTAGCCGAAACATCCCGAAGTTTGAACAAAGGAAACAATTGAAAAAAAAGGTCGCCTCAGGTAGAGTAATTTTTGAGATAACGTTACCTGATGATTGTTTTGTCTTTGTTTATTACATGTTCATATTTTTATGTACATATTTGTACCTTTTTTGGAAGCTTATGAGGTAAGAAAGTTATTTAAGGTATTTGTACGCATTGTATAATACAACTTTTTAAAGAAAATCACCTGTTTTTAAGAAAAATGTGCATTTTTCTTAAAATAAAATTCTGTTTCATGTCTCATAATGAAAAATTCTCGCTTAGTTTGTCCCTATTTATTCCTTAAAAATATTATTTGACTCATCGACGGTTAAAATACATAAAAAAAATCACTAAAAAGACAAACATTTTTAAAAAAACGTCATGTCAAAGTCAAAAAGTCGAAAATAAAGAAAAAAAATTTGAAATTTTAATAACTTGGTAAATATCAACTTTCGGATAGGGGATGCCATGAAAAATATTACTGTAAATGAGGTCTACTTTCTATCTTTCAAAGGAATGTATCGAATTTCAGGTCACCCTGTATAATAAACACACTAAATAAATAGCTATATATATATTACTAAAACAATACAAATTGCATCGAGCAACCTTGGCAGGAAGAAATTTAAAATAGATTGGTATTGTTAAAATGGCGTGTTTGTGACGGGCAAGATTGAATATCAGCGTGCTGATTTTCACGTCACGGATTTCAATCTGCTTAGAACACGTTGCAAACTACAGTGGGATCTGGGGCGTCCACTTATCGAAATTACTCAATAATTGTAGTCAATTGCTGTAAAACAATTAATGCAACGGAAAGACTATTCGGGCAAACCCCGAAATAAATTTCAATTGCGGCATTTGACTAAAGTATTTTTAGTTAGACCTAGAATTTTCTACCTTTTCAGACAAACGTCGAAAGTAAAATATTATATCTGTTCCGCTCTTTGCTTAGTCGATGTTAGAAGCGACTGGCGGACTTGAAACAAAGGCCGAAGAACTTCAATAATTTGGGGCTTTGACTAAGACGTCAAGTCAGACCTGAGCATTGACAAGTCAAACCTAGGAGCGCCGGAGCTTCGAGGTTTAACATATCTACAAATCAAATTGCTGGATTTATAACGATTTGAAACGAAGATTTATGATAATTACATAATAGGTAGGTAATAATTATCTACCTAACCCAATATTTATGTCATTTTTCATTTGTTTTTATTTCTATGATTATAAGGTACATATTTTAGCTATACAAGCCAGCAAATATAATTATTTCAATATATTAATCTCGGCGCGTCTCGTGCGTCGAACGGGATTGTTTCGTCACAAACTGTTAGGGCAATTTTGTAGGTGCATTGGGCGCAAATTATTGTTTAGGTTTAGTACCGTATCTTAAAAATTAATATATATTATAGATAATTAATATTCATAAGGGAAGCCGACTTGTATGCACGCCTCGCATGTGGTAGATATATTAGAACTATACTATAACAATATTTAACATTTATATAGCAATCCAATACCAATTGTAAATTGCAGATTTAAACGTTCCCTTAAACAAATATTAGTATTATTCTCTGTGGAGCTTAAACTGAAATAGTGTATCTTTCGCTCTAACTAATCCTGCACCAGGCACTTGGTAATAATTTAACCGAAATTCCAGGGATATCCACAGCGGAATCGTTTTTATCATACCCAGGTTATGTAACGTAGATGAGTTGAAGCTAGTTTAACGAATATTTTCGTTGAATTCAAGGAATTATTATTCTATCAGGCGTGGCTTTTTTGAAATACGAACGATATTAAACTGTGATATTTTATTTTTGTATTTAATGTTAGGCTTTATATAGCTCCAATAAGTATCATATCGTCATATTATTTATACGTGAAGCAAAAATTTCAAGTACAGTTTTACAAGAATTGTGCGTACGGATGAGTGTGAAATTTGGCACAGTTAATGTTTATGTGGAGGAAGATGTACATAAAGCTAGTAGGTATTTTTTTAAATAATAGTTATAAATACATAAAATTAATAAAATAAAGCTAAACACAATACCAGATTAAGTAATAACTCACACAACCATGCGTAGTAAAGTAACAGTAGGTTTGACACAATTGTCAATATTTCTTTCACATTCCATAGACAAAATTTACATATTTTTATTGCGTATTTCAGAGGCAAAAAAAAACCCAAAAAAAGTAGAAACATAAAAATTTCAATACGAATTATGGTCGAATTTCTACCACAGGGAAGGATGTATCAGAAAGTACCATCCGTGACAAAGTGAATTATTGCAAATAAAAAGTAATAATTCTCTATGTAGGTCACCCGATCATCCGTTTGCCTACGTAAACACGCGTTGCGGAGCGCAGTTTGACTCATCGTTAGTCATGTCAGCGGAATTGGACGGGTCAACAACCACCGAAGCCTCGTCGCTCGTCGAGCTGAAGCTGAAGAATCTCAGCAGAAAAAGTATGCCAGTGTAGCTGCTTACCCCGCACCCCCGCGGAAATCAAAGGGGGAATTCTGCAAGGCTAAGGAGAGCTGCAAGGCCAAAGAGAGCCGCAAGGATGTATCTCCTCGACCTGTCGAGGAAGCCCGCCGTCCGCAACCATCGCGGCACCGCACCCTACGTACCCGAGCTGGGCTTACAGTATGAGGTACCCGCAACACAGCTGTACGTGTCTCGCCTGCACTACTCCATGGAGGTCGAGGACGTCGTGAGCTACAACCGTGAAAAGACCACCTACACTTTGAAGGTTGAGCGTCTGCAGTCTCGCCACAAGGTGAACTTCCGTTCCTATCTGGTAAAAGTCCTGACACCACTTTTGTCTGCCCTCGAGGTGGAGGCGTTCTGGCCGTCAGTTGTAGTTTACCGAAGGTTCCGAGGGAGACTCCCCAACGAAGCGCGCATCACGTCGCCGAAAGAGACAATACCTACGTGATAAACTATTTGTGTGTGTTGTGATAGTGTGTGTAATAATATATTATAGTATAGAATTCTTAATTGTATATCCGTTGTCTGATTGCAATAACACAAGTCTTAACTTAGCATCGGATTAGATTGGCGTGACGTATATTACATGTTTTTTTCTATTGTATATTATTATGTGTTTAATAAAGAATTTTGATTTGATTTTAGATATACGTAGGTAGTAGGTACCGTAAATTTGAAATACCTTCATATTTTATTAAATAAATTCTCTTAACACCTCCCTTTTCGCATTCTGAATTGAATTACTCAAAGGTTCAATATATTCAGTGTAGCGGGACAAACACGCGAGACTCGAATATTCTAAAATATTTTATGTCGATGTGATAAAATCTTGTTTCACATTCACTTTGAAACAATTTAACACGTAAACACACGGGGAGATGCTAAAACACTGGCAATCTATTTGGGTCGCATATTCGTATACATTAGATTGAATGTGAAATACGACATACAGCCATTACATAAAACAGAATAAATAATAATCATTATCCGTTAGATAATATGCTAATAATAATAAATCACAATATACTTCAAAAGGTCGATTCTACTAATTAAATCCTGCAATAATACAGTTACAATCCAGTTAAAACTGCAAAATTGTATTCTCATGAACGTCAAACCCATCTTGATTGGTCCAAACTCCAAATATAAGTTATGATATCAATACGATTCATTTATAATTCAATAAAAGTAAAATGAAAGTGTGATTTAATTACGAGAATTGGGGTTCTGTAGTTGCAAGAACGCTTGCATTGTGTTTCTCCGGGTGAGTGAGTTTACCGGAGGCCCAAGGGGCGTTGGCCAATTTCAAGGACCAGGACCAGGCAAGTGTAACTCCTCTACTGTTGCGAGCATCCATGAGCGGCGGTAATCGCTGACCATCGGGCGATCCGTTTGCATGTTTCCTGGTCGATTTCATAAAAAATAAAAAACCATCTAAAAGAACAGAAACAAAATAACGTAGGGAAAAATATTAAGCCATAAACATAAATGAGATAGTTCATTGTGAGATAATCAGATTTATCCCAAACGCTCTTTGTCAGAAACTTGTAAATGTATTACGGAAGCAGCTAAACTTACCGAACAACGTTGTGTTGGATAAATTAGGTCGTTGTTATCCTACACTGGATATAATAAATATGTCATGTCGTTTATCAACCTTACTATGGGCTAA
Organism: Phengaris alcon alcon; assembly: GCA_037179445.1. Taxonomy (NCBI): domain Eukaryota; kingdom Metazoa; phylum Arthropoda; class Insecta; order Lepidoptera; family Lycaenidae; genus Phengaris; species Phengaris alcon. Next base: position 1,936,562 of record JAYRCH010000371.1, on the reverse strand, counting down.
GAATATATATTTACTAAAGTAAGGAACCGTCATTCAACGATTTACACAAATGACAGCTCACGGCTACGCACGGGGTCGCGGGACGTAGCCATAAACTACGTATGTTGCCATGCCAATCTACGCCCATTCGCGGTCAGTTCTAACTGATCCAATAAGCAGCGTCATGCCGTTTGGACGATAGGCAGTTTTGGCTATCCTAAAGCTACGTTCCCACGAGCGTTGTTTAGTGGTCTGGTACCCATAGATATTATTATTATGTTATACATATTCGTCTAACTGCGATTGTCGCAATTTTATTATTTTTACTTGAGCTTCACCGAAGCCGAGAACCGTCCCAAAATCACCATCACTGAAGTGTTTTTTGGATCCGAATCAGGGTCGAATAAAAACAAATTTCTCAACTTCCTTCCAGTCGCCCCTCGTGAAAAGGTATAAAATTCAAATGATCCGAAAAAAAGTTCGGAAACTCCCAAAGTTAAATGGTGGGAGCGGCCGGCGACAGAGTAACAAATATTTATTGGGCACATTAATCAACATCACGGAAACCCTGTCAATGGTACCACTCGGCTAAATTAGGCGGCGAAGCGTGTGCCTACTTGCTCCCGAGCTTTCAATATTGTGCAATCAACAGGATAAGGCTCGAAAAATATTAATCAGCCCGTTTCGGAAAGGATATTGTTATATATTTCACTCCTTGTATTTTTTGGTGAAATGATATTCGTACTATGGATAAAATATCCACGGCAGACAAAAATGAAGAATACCCTATTTTTTTAGATTTAGACCTCTACCTGTAGTGACATACAGAATAATTGAGATATAATGAGGCTAAGTTGGATGTCTTACTTTTCGATAAGCGGCGCATAAAGTTACCAATGTCATTTAGACGAATATCTTCATACTAATCGTTGGCGCTTCGTATTAAGACTTAATAAATCAGAAGAGTAATTAAAAATAATTCCATATTCTTAGTATCATCTTCAAAATTGAATAATTAAATTAGGTACTTAATTATGAAATTGGCGTTTTGTCGAACTGGCCACCTTGATCTGAAATATATCTTCTTTGGTTAAGAATTCCAATTTCAAATTTATACCGCTATTTACTCATGCATTTGTGTTTCGAAAACCGTAATTCATTTGTTTTTATCCTCTTTTGGTTTTGTTTCACTCTATTTACAAAATGGAAAACTTGAAATAACGTATTATTTTCGAGTACGAGTTCCACCGTGGCACCAGTGCTGCAGAAACGGCTGGAAGGATTAATGATGTGTATGGCGGCGGTGTCGCAAAAGAAAACACAGTGCGTTTTTAGTTCCAACGTTATCGTTCGGGAAATTTCGACCTGCAGAACAAGCCCTGTGGACTGCGGTGTTAGTGATAAAACTGTTTTAATCCACTTGAAGCAAATTGGGAAGGTGAAAAAGCTTGAAAGGTGGATACCTCATGAATTGAGTGCAGCAAACCGACAAACGCGCATCGACTGCTGCTTTACAATACTAAACCGGCACAATAATAAAGGCATTTTAAATCATATAATTACCTGCGATGAAAAGTGGATCATGTACGATAATGGGAAATGTTCATCGCAATGGCTGAACCCTGGCGAACCAGCCAAAGCCTGTCCCAATCGAAAATTAATGACTCAAAAAGTTACTTGTGAGCGTTTGGTGGACTAGTGCCGGTGTCGTTCACTACAACTTTCTTAAATCTGACCAGACGATTACGGCAGATGTCTATTGCCAGCAACTGCATATCATGATGGAAAAGTTAGCTGCTAAACAACCGAGGTTGGTCAATCGCTCTAGGCTACTGCTGCTTCTGGACAACGCTAGACCACACACTGCACAACAGACGGCTACCAAATTATAGGAGCTTCAATTAAAATGTCTAAGACATCCACCGTACTCCCCGGACCTTGTCCCAACAGATTACCATTTTTTTCGAAAATTGGATAATTTCTTGCAAGGGAAAAATTCAACTCCGATGGGGTAGTCCAAAGCGCCTTCAAAGATTTTATTAATTCCTGTTCGAATAGTTTTTTTAGTAAAAAAAGGATGGCAAAAGTGCATAGAATGCAATGGTATGTACTTTGATTAAATAAATATATTATGTTTAAAAAAATCGACTTTATGTTCCTCATTTACAAAACGCCAATTTCATATGTAATGACCTAATATAAATACGTAGACACTATTTATTTTCTAAATAAATGTTTCTGGTTATATAAAACTGAAATGTGCTACCTAAATAGAATTATTTTTCTTACAAGACCCAACTATATTATATATAGGATTGCAATTTTAGAGCGTATGATCCAGAATGTTTGATAATCACATCATAGAAACTGATAGAGAACATTTTAAAAGTTTCACAGTTCCGCACGTCCGGGATTTAAATTCCGGATTCAATTTAAAATTTCATGTCGTTCTTTAAACAAGGAACGTTGCCCGCGTTAGGTTTAGTGCTCAGTTGTGAAGGTTTGGATTATTACACAGTTTTAATTATGTAAGCGATACCGCAGCCCATGCATGGACACTCGCACGACTTGTTGCGTCTTTCGTTCCCAGTCCTTAAAATCATCACCCACTCGGCGAAACACAACGCAAGCCTTATTTTACGCTGGTTTTGTGAGGCCGTGGTATTTATCCGGTCGAGCCGGCCCATTCATGCCGCAGTGTGGCTCTCCCGCGTAAAAGTAAAGAATACACTTAGGAATAATATACACTTACGGCCGAATTCTGAAACGATAGTTAAATTGACGCTCAAGTAACTTGCTCTCCTTGTCATTTCGGCTAGCAGAGACTGCGACGGTCTGTGAATAGGAGGGCTCTTAATTTTGATAAGCGTTTCAGTATTCGGCCGTTAGGTAAATACTATGTACACTGTAGGGTAGTTGAAAAGGTCGGTGTACCAATTTTAAACCTTATGCAATTATTATATGATCGATTATTATCTATATTATTATATTATATGATTAAGTGGTTCACCGGATTTTTCGGCGAACGTACCTATAAAATCTTAACATTAGAGATTAGTATGTAATGTGGAGATATGTTGAATATTCCGCATTTCACTATTAGTTTTGATATTCGCTTCGCCATTTTGGAAGATCACAAAAATGTTATCAAGGAAAAATACAAAATTAACCTTAGGTACCCGTGTTCATACCGGATTATCGAATTTCCAAGATAACTGGAAACAATGTTCTTAGCAAAATAGGTAGTAGGTTTTCTGGGAAATACAAAATAAATAGCTTTTGCTCGTGGCTCCGCTTGCGTAAATACAGTAAGCCACGGTAACACTGTACTTTTTCGGGATAAAAGACTATATGTTAATCGAGAGCATGTGTTAATCCAGAGCTTAAACTACTAACATACCAAATTTCATCAAAATCTGTTCACCAGTTTTTGGGTGAAAGAAACAAACATCCATCCATCCTCACAGCCATTCACATCTATAATAGTAGTATGATATTAAATTCCATAAGCCTCTTAAATAAACATTATTCAATGAAATTATTGCATAACAAAATGCAATAAATTATTTGAATAATGCCATGAAACTCTTAGCCTGTAATTACATTTTAAACACCGTCGCAGACATAACGATCGACTAGGCGCAGTAATATTTTTTGCATAGCAGTCAAAGTGTGAACAATCACATGAGCAAAATGTATGAATAGTACTGAGAAAAGTTTCCAAAACAAAATACGGGCGCAATGGGTTGAAAATGGCTGCGTGAATGACTGTCACAAATTCTGACATGGTACATCCGCCTCCATCAGATGCATGACACGGTGACAGGGTCTGAATAACCGGTAACAAAAATTGGCGAACAGAATTTCACGTGTTACACGCCTGTCCGTCCGATCGCCTGATCAAATTGGCTAATGAGGTGTTCTAGCTTGCAGGCTTATCTAAACTTTAAGGCTGTTTAGGCACATTCGTGAAGACAAATGCTTTCCGTTTATTGTAATAACAATAAAAGAACTGGAAGAATTTTACGTCTTCTACAATAAAAACCAACCGCTTTGAGTAAAGCGAATACTTTAAGAAAGCAAGACTGAATTAAAATTTTAAGCACAGTTTTACGATTTTATTTATTTTTGTTCTGTCATCGGGTCTTCACCCGCGACGGAACGATTTAGGCCTTGGGGTGAATTGTTTCTCGCTTTATCTCCAAAAGTACTAGTCCGATTTTGATATGGTTGTCAGTGATGGGTTCGGGTTTGATAGGTACATCATCATTCATAGGTAGGTGTTACGATAAGGGGCTATTAGGGGGCGCTGCAGTAAAAATTTGTTTGAGCAAAACCAAAACTACTGGTCCAATTTTGATCCGGTTTTCAGGACTTATAATAATTAGGTACCTACTTATTAGATAAAGTTTATCGACATGAATCACCTAGGTATGCTGTCTTAAAAGTTTCAATTCAAGGTCAATTTTCATGCTGTCTTAAAAGTTTCAATTCAAGGTCAAAGTTCCAGTATTTTTGACTCTTAAGGTTTTAAATGATTTTATCAAGTAACTGGAAAAAAACATGAAGTATGTTATATTTCTTTTATTTTCATATACCCTGAAAAAAATAAATTATACAGTTGAAGTTTTGGCTTGCCTTAGTTCTTCAATAGGGTATTTTCCAAGTTTTTTAAAAATATGTCAAATTGTTCATAATAACATAATACATAATGGCGCATCTATACTAGTATATATCTGTATAATCTATGTAAATGCCTGTCAAGTATAAAAATCACACTAAGCATGTTAAATCCTATTATGCTTGGCGCTAACTTTGGTAATTTTACTATTTTAAAATGGCTTTTTGTGTGGTGCTAATACTAATACTATAAATAACGAAGAGAAACTATTCCGCACTAAACTTCGACTGAGAACTGACAAGTGAAATACAATTTTTAGTGACGGTAATGATACTGATACTGGCTATTCCTTATGGGATTAGGGAGGACATTTAAAAAAAATAACAAGAAGGTGACGTCACGTTTGCCTACTGTGCATTTTTAATCACGTGGTCAAACGTGAAAATATAATTCTATTATGTTTGATATTTTATAGTAAAGTGTTGGTTAAATTGGTTTTAAATATTGTTTAGTGATAAAATATCAACAGTTTGATATATATTTTCATCATTGGATAATTGCCTTTTGCAATCTATTTTTATATAATGTATTAGGTATACTTTCACTCATAAAAGTCAGCAAGCATCTCTATTCATTTACAATGTTACTCTGTTCCGAAGAGCCGGTTACCATGGAGATACCATATTGATATCTCGTATTCACTTGCACCCACTATGAACCAGTGGCGTGCACAGGATTATGACACTGGGTATGCGGCGAAGTACTCGGTCACAAAAACTTTTTTGTTTATAGATTTTTATCATAGCTACAGCCAAGCGACGGATCTCTAAGTCGAAACCATGCCAACAGAGCAAGTCTTAGATGTACTACTATTCATGTACATCTTCTACGGCAACGCAGACAAAACAGCGATCGATCGTCGCGGCGGAAGAAATTGTAATAAGTAAAATAATAAGCATATTTTAAAATATTATAACTACTCACCAGTCAGTCAGCTTCAATTTTCACATATTCAAGGTTCCGGTTACTTGAGATTACTATATCACGATGTAAATTACTAAACAATATGCAAGGAAAAGAATATAATTTAATCTTGTGTACACAACCACACAGCCAGTTATACTTTTCATAACTTTTAACATGAAATTTTCGGGTAACTCGGGTACACACCTACCTTTAGGCAGAATTTGAATCTTTTCACTGAATGACAATTGTGAGAACTTGTTATTTTTAATTTTTAATAAACACACATTTTCAAAACCTCACAGTCAAATAACATTTAAAAAAAATCGACTAACTCACTAGTAAAAGCAAATCACTACAATTATTATAGAAACTCAGTAATAAACTGTTAAATGTACACACTTTCAAATGTTAAAATGAAAAATATTTTAAGAAAACTATAAATAAACTGGAGCGATTAAATTGTAAGCAATGCTTATCACATGAAATATGCAATATGGCCCCCGCGAAACACAAAACGTTTCTTCTATTTAAACAAATAATACCTTACTAAACAAAAATGCATATTGCGCGTACATGATTCATTAGATTCGCGTCGTATTGTTTTTACTCGGATTATAGGCAACGAATAATTTCCAACAAGCTAGTGCGGCGGTTTTCGGAAGCGTTCTGATACCCGAACCGAAGCTCTCGGCTCGGCTCTCGGTTCGGCCATCTACCGCCGCATGACTTATCGCTGTTTATTTATGTCGATATTCATGGGTGTGAGCGTTTGCGAAGTATGAAAATTACACATACATGCGATGATTTGTCCTGCAGCACGCACCGGCATGAGTTGCTATTTATAAAATATTAGGCGTTTTTAAGTTATTATATTTTTTTAATTAATTTATTTACTATTAATTAAAGTCATCTAAAACGTACGAACGTTTTATTAAAATATCTGTGAATGACAAGTAAAGCACTGCATTTCTGCCTATATGGAGCGCACGCCCCTTCGAACTTCACGCGAGGAACAGTGACAGTAAATGCGTCCTTGTTGACACGCATTTGAGATATATGATTTATTTGATTTTTTAAATATTAGGTCCTTACATATGGAATTGGCGTTTTGTCGTACTGGCCACTTTGATCTCAAATATATCTTCTTTGGTTAAGAATTCCAATTTCAAATTTATACTATTTACTTATGCATTTGTTTCGAAAACCGTAATTCATTTGTTTTTTCCTCTTTTGGTTTTTTCTTTGCGTCACTCTGTTTACAAAATGGAAAACTTGAAATATCGTATTATTTTCGAGTACGAGTTCTACCGTAGCGTGGTGCTGCAGAAACGGCTCGAAGGATTAATGATGTGTGGCGGAGCTGTCGCAAAAGAAAACACAGTGCATTTTTGGTTCCAACGTTTTCGTTCTGGAAATTTCGACCTGTAGAACAAGCCCCGTGGACGGCCGGGGACTAAAGTTGATAATGAAGAATTGAAGACTATTGTGGAAGCGGATCCATCGTAAACCACGTCCGAGTTAGCTGCAACTAACACCGCAGTGTTAGTGATAAAACTGTTTTAATCCACTTTAAGCAAATTGTGAAGGTAAAAAGCTTGAAAGGTCAATTCATGAGGTACCCACCTCATGAATTTAGTGCAGCAAACCGATAAACGCGCGTCGACTGCTGAAATACATTACTCAACTGGCACAATAATGAAGGGATTTTAAATCGAATTATTACCTGTCATGAAAAGTGGATCCTGTAAGATAATCGTAAACGCTAACCGCAATGGCTGGTTTATTTGTTTTATATATAACTGTTGCAGTTGTTTGTTGTATGTTATTTTATTTATAAAATGCAGGTTTATATATAATTGGTAACCCTGGCGAACCAGCCAAAGCCTGCCCCAAGCGAAAATTTACTCAAAAATAGTTACTGCGTATATATACTATACATACTGCGTTAGCGTTGCGTGGACTAATGCCGGTGTCGTTCACTACAGCTTTCTTAAATCTGGCCAGACGATTACGGCAGATTTCTATTGCCAGCAAATCATGAATGGAAAAGTTATCTGCTAAACAACAATTTCATATGTAATGACCTAATATTTACGTTGATTAACATTTTAATCAAGTTTTAAGACATATTTAACTACAAACGCATTAAAATATCAAAGACTATGTATATTAAAATATACAAGACTATCAAAGAGAATAATTACTTATCCCAAATAAGATATCCCATTATTTTTTTAGGATGGAATTTTGCACTTTAGGATTTTTGCACTTTTTCACCGTGCACTTCAGCATGTGCCGTTCGGATAGTTTGCGCAACACTGCTAGACACAAGTGCTTACACGCGTTTTAAGCACTTGTCTAAAGGGTATATACTTCGAACGTTTGTGGTGCATCTTTGTGTAGATGAGATCGTTGTTAGAAATACATAAAATTAATAAAAATAACAACAACACACACTACCTCGAATTATTAACACACACTACCGTGTGTTTAATAGATACGATTTAGTTACACGTTGACGGTCGTCAATCTGTCACAACATTTTCATTCTTTTTTAATGCAAAATAACCCTTTTTTAAAGTTTAATCTTAAAAATTATATGATATGGATGAATTTAAATAATATCTAACTTAGCGTAACTAGTACCAAATGAACTAAGCGAAAGCAATCAGCTTTCGCTTAGTTCATTTGTGTTCAGTTCAGTTCAGTTTGTGAGCAGTTCAATACTTAATAATACAACCGAGCGAGACTCCTTTTAGAAGCGTTATCGATATATTTCTATGTGGTGAAGTAAGAGATCTGAATAGGAGGCAGCTGTTTGCTGAGCCTGAATTGCAACGCCTCGGGCTACAGGTCGTCCTATGTCTCGGCAGGCTCTTAGAGCAGGGAAACTAGGGAGACAGAATATCTTTAGAGACTCCTGATTAATTTGCAGGTAACTAAAAAATGTTGGGATCTTAAAGTAACGATAAAAACAAGACACTTTTTTATAATGTGTGAATAAAATTTTGATTAATACACGAAAATGCTGGGCTACCAAAGATTTCAAAACTAAAGAAATATAACATACATTTGACAGAACAAATCTTCATACAAGAAAAAATTACGCCATTTTAGTTTTCACCAAAGCTCAAATGTCAGCCATCTTGATTTCACCATACCTCAAATGTCAAAATGGCCCCCAAAAACTCCAATAGTGGGGCCATTTAAGTGGGAACAGTCTTTGCCTCTACATGCCTCGTCTATATTTTATACGTCTATGTGGGGGGCCCAAAAATATTACCTACCCAAAAACTAGACACCTCTACATTGTGTAATAAATTATTAAGGTAATTTCACAAGAAGATTCTGGATATAATAACATCACTTGAAAAATATAATTAACAAATGCTACCTGAATCTTCGTACGCGCAAAAAGAAATCCCGCGGCAACCATACATTTTCCTGCGATACAAAGTAGCCTATTTCTTAATCCAGAGTCTAAGCTACTATCACACCAAATTTCATTCAAATCGATTCAAATAATTATTGCATGGAAAACTAACAAACATACATACATACATTTATACAAACTTTCGCGTTTATAATATTACCTATGTAATAATAAAGATAAAATCGCGAATAGAACAAAAAATTAATCAAATCATAGATTATAAAATTTTATTATTTGAAGAACATACAGCGGTGATACAAGGCCTTACAGTTAAATAACTACCCGCGACCCTTTCTTAACGAAATCCGAAGGGATACGTTAGGGTAGCTATAAATAACTGATCTTGAAGCTGTTCTGTTAAGGGTTATATTTGGGATCAACAATATTACGTATTACTATCGTAACCATTTTTAATAAGGTACACTCGGGTTGATCCAAAAGAATAAGTAAGTACTGTTCTTTTTTAATAAATCCTATAAAATCTCACCCAAAATATCTCATATTTATTTATCATAGATATTTTGTATCTACATACACATACTGTTTTATTTTGTATCTTATTATTTCGTTTCATACTCTCTGTTACAACACTTGATGGTTAAAACTTGAGTCACAACTTTATATTTTTAGCGACTTCGTACGCGTAAAAGGAAATCGCACGGGAACTGTACATTTTCCAGCGATAAAAAGTAGCCTATCCCGTGGTCTACTTTATAATCTGTATTCTGTGCCAAATTTCATGATGATCGGTTAAGCAGTTTTTACGTGAAAGTGTAACAACCAAACAAACTCACATTCGCCTTCATAATATTAGTAAGGATAAGGAGCTCTTATATATACCTAAGGCTAATCGCGCACGGCCAGGCCGCAGCGGCTAGTATTGCGACCAGGGCGGAAGTGTCCCATGCAGCCAGAACTGCGGCTAAAATTGTCAGTTCCGAGCAGGGGAGTTAAACTCTTATACATGTACAACTTTATAGAGAACAGCGACATCTCAACACGAGTATCCGGTACTGACAGTTTGAAAATTTTCGGATAGCCACAACAGATGACACTAAGCAGCTTCTGCATTGCACTATCAAATACACCAGGCGTTTGTATAAAAGGCTCGCGAACAATTTTCATTGCGGTGACCAAAGCTTTCAATTATATGGGAACATGGTCATTCTGAATCATTGGTCCATAACTTTCATTAGTAACTTAATTTCTGCTTATATTTCGGTTCAATAATAAATATCAGGCAGTGTCTACTAATGCGTACAACGCCATCTACATACGATATCCCGATACTTTGTAAGACTTAATACCAATTTTAGGTTTGCGCATCTTAGAGTATATCTGTATAACCTATGGTTCCGAGTACACAGTGCTTCGAAATGGACGTCGAGGAAATGAAGAAAACCTCTCTCTGTGTCAAAAGATATGACGATGTGATTTGAACACTCTGTAAACAAGTAACACGTATGCCCGCGGCGGCCAGTACGATCCTACAATTCTTCGAATCCCAATGGTCGCAGATTACGTCGCAACGATCTCATTGTCCGCCGCGATCGCTGGCCGCTAGCAGCCGAGTGCGCGCACTGAAGAAACAATGCATACATTTCGGTGGCCTCCGCGGCTTAGGCTCAGTGAAAACTTTTAATTGGCTTTATGGTGTATTGAAATGTTATCTTATTATAATTAGTTGTAAGTTATAAGTTTTCTTAATAAAAAAAAAAAAAAAACAAGCGAGCCTTACAGTAGTTGCATATGATGTGTAGCATTTTATGAAAATATTTAAAAAAAACACAATGCTTAGTACGTTTTATGTAATATGATAAAAATACGGAAAATTTTCCAAGCTGTGATAGAAATCAACGTCAAAATTTGTAAAAGCTTAATACTGAAATATTTTATTCGAATCTGATGGCCAACTCTACCATCGTGCAACCGCGCTCTCATTAGTCAATTCAAATGGCGCGCGCTTTCGCGACTTCCTGTCAAACAAACCGTCCCATTTTATGAAGTCACTCCCACATATTGCAAGAAAGCGAGAGGAAAGATGTTACACATCAAAAACGAGCGAGCCTTACAGTAGTCGCATATGATGTGTAACTTTTTATGAAAATATCTCAAAAAAACACAATGCTTAGTACGATTTTCTAATATGACGAAAAAAATACGGAATCTTTTCGATTAAGCAGTGACAGAAATCAACGTCAAAATTTAAAAAAGCTAAATACTGAAATATTTTATTCGAATCTGACGGCCAACTCTACCACCGCGCGCTCATTCGTCAATTCAAATATCGCACGCTTCCAAGACTTCCTGTTACACACTTCCGTCCCATTTCACGAAATCACTCCCACAATTTGCAAGAATACGAGAGTTTTTTTAAATTGTTTTTAAAAAAAATATATTACATAGACTGATAGTGTTAAACTTTTAAATATACAGATTGATCAGGTTGGTTTAATTCTAATGTAAAGAAATAATGTTTTATTTGAAGGCTAAAATATTGAAGCGGGTCGTCGTTAACAGTCGAAATTGATTGCATTAACGTTTAAAAGTCGTTAAAGATGTTTAACGGGCAGCATAAAAACGTTCTCCATTTAATAAAAAATCTTACTGTAGGTATTACAATATGTCTAAAACTGTGACTTCGTAAAAGAATCAAAATTTGTCTAAAACACTACATTTCAAGTCCAATTTCATAATAAATACAATTAAAAAACTATAACCCGACTACGTAAATTATATAATAGCCTGTGTTACCCGGGCTATTAATACGAATCTATTGACTCGTCATTTATTAATATTGTACCAATAGTTTAGGCGCTACGGTGGAACAAACATGGAATGTATGTATACATACATTGACTGCTAAAATCATTACCCTTCCTTTTGGCTTCGCCGAAGTCGGTAGAAACATACAGTTCTTAATAATCACATTGAATCCATACTTTAATTTTATAATCCTTCCATAACAAACAAAATCAAAGACGGAGTAATACTTAATGATACACTAACGCCGGAAATTAATAATCAATCTGTATCTCATTTTAGCTATCTGAGATCAAGATGTCAATACATTTCAACGATAGTAGGATTAACTTCACGTCAATTTACGTCAATTTTTGTTTGAGAATCGACGATTGATGTCAATCGAAGATTTTAGATACGTTATTAATTTCGGGCGTAAGTGCGCGATGCCTAGACAAAAACAAGCTAAATCGATTATTTTGATCGATTCTGATGCTAAGATATTATAAGAAAAACTACAATAAGAAATAAAACTTATTTATTGGTTGGAAGGAAATAGACAAATATTTTCTTTTTTTATTATTTCTTGCAAGAGCGGCGCCGCGCTGCGCATCGCGGTGCCGCTCACAATTCGAACTCTTGCAAATATCTTCTTGTGTAATAAATAAAGATATAATTCGTATTGCTATCTTGGTGTGAACTGACACTAACATTAATTTGTTGGTTGTTTTTACAAAACATGGAGAAGAAAAGTAACATTTGACATGTAAAACAAGTGAGTGAGTAACAACCCATAATCCGCTCTACTGTAAGTAAGGCTTTGCAAAATAAGAAAGCTCCTCTTGTTTTTTTTTTTTGGTTTCAATTCAAACAGAAAAAAAAACCGTATAATTTTAGGGTCAGTTCACACCAAGACCCGGCGCATAATTTTTAAGATAGGTATTCAAAATTGAACTTTATTCACTACACAAGAAGATGCACGTTTCATTGCAAGAGTTCGAATGTCAAGTCAATCAAAGTCAATGTCGAAGGAGCTGCTCTTGCAATGAAACGTGTTTCGTTTTGTGTAGTGAAGAAAATATTTTTTTAATAGCTGTCTTTAAAATGCAGTATTCGCGTATCGTCGCGGTGTCAATTGACCCTTTTAATGCAGGGGTCGCTTTAGCCTTCAACGCAGCAACTTCAGGGTTAAAATGCAAGGCAATATTACGATGAACTTATAGCTGAACGCATTTTCACTTTGCTCCAGTTTGCAGAAAATAAAGTTAGGATAGAAAACAATGCAGAGTGGACAAAATGTTAGAAACATTTTACGTAAAATTTCGCCTTATCTAAAATAAGTTTTTGTTGAATTTTAATCAGAAAATTAGCTTTTACTGAGAGGCGTGATGTTTAAGGTGTATGAATCCTAGAAAATTTATGACCTCACAATTTATATTACCAACGCAAATGAAGCTTTAGCGCAACTCGCGCATTTTAATAAAATTATTTTCTTAATTATCTAACATTTCAGTATGAAACACATCCATACCTACTTAGTATACAAGATATAAAAAAGTCGTTAAGAAAAACGTTTTATCAACCATGATCGGGTCTATGGAATTTTCAAATTAATTTACGATGGAGTGAAATTCAGTCCAAACACTATTATATATTAGAAATGGATGATAATTTATTTGGATGCCTGTGCTCTGCGGTGTACCAGACGTTGCAAAGTATCTACTTTATTTATCTCCACGAGAAATCTGTTATAGTGCAGACCTTTTATCATAACATAAGATTCCACGCTCTGCGAGCAACGTGTTTGAGATATCATGAGTGCACACTCACTCACTGAGAGTCCGCTACTAAATACATTTAGAATGAGGGTGTTTGATATTTTTTTTATTAGGGGGCAACGCACACAAATGTTATCCGGTGGCGTAAGTGGTATGAAAAACGGTCAATAAGAATTTTCGATTATTTTTCTGTCACCAGGCGGCGCTTGGTGGCCCGACGGTCCTTGTCGTGTCAAAAAGCTGTCAGATGTCACGAATTTAAAAACCCTCATTATGATGACTCTTCAATTGATAAATAAAAGGTAGAAAAAGTTATCCCGAAAAATCGATTGTATCTTCTAAATATCGACATTAAAACTTGTGAGACAGAATATTAAATAGCTGCCTTTAGTCTAATATCTAATATAAGATAAAAAAGAAAGAAATGCCCATGTATCATGAGATACCTACCTGAAGCTTAAGAAGTTTATACATATTCATTTGTAACAAAAATTAGTGCTGCAGTAAAGCTATTTTGTATTTTATTAATATAACTTGGAACACTGTATGAAGTTTATGTTCATACTGTTTTGTCCGATTTTAATCATAATATGTCTTATATTTACTAAGATTTGGAGTAGCAGCTCGAGTTGGCGCCTGTGTGGTATTTTTTCTCCTCCTAAATTTTTTATACGATTCTATTTATAAAGTCGTACTGATTATATAAATACATGTTACCAGGGGGCGAAAATATAAATTTTATCGAGACAATTCCTATGACCATTTTATTCGTTTTTCACGAGAGAATAACAAAAATCATAGTCCGGTTATAAAACCTAGTGCTATTTAATAAAAATGCGGTTTGAGCAGTTTTGACCCAGGCTGCCCCTTTATACAGGTTGTTTTTTTTCAGTCAGTGCCCAAACTTTCAAGAGTGAATATTCTCTTGAATATAAGTTAATTCGCTTCTGGGCACTGTCGGAAAAAATACCCTGTATTAATCAGTATCAGTAGAATATAAAGTAGCATATAAATAGGATCATATAAAAATTGAGGTGGAAATGTAAAGGCCAGGCGCCGACACTAAGTCTGCTCTAACTACCCCAAAGGGTAGTTGAACAATCAAATGTATTTTTCACGTCTTATGGTCAGTTCACACCGCGGCGATACACGGGGCTGCATTTTTCAGATAGCTATTCAAAATTAAACTTTACTCACTACACAAAAATATACACGTTTCATATGACATCGTCATACACTGTAAATGACATTTGAAGCTTACAATGAAACGAGTATCATCTTGTGTAATGCATAAAGTTCAATTTGGAATAGCTATCCTAATAAAAATGGAGAGCCATGTCGCGTATCGTTTCGTTTCGGTGTGAATTGACCCTTATATTATCACTTTCTCCAACTTGAAAGAAAAAAGGTATCCGGTTATCCGGTTTTCTACGGACAGCACTCAGAAGTCGAATTCACGTATTTATTTCAGTTAAATTTGCAGTGCGATTCCAGTGTCAGCGAATGCTATCGCTCTCACGCTCGATTTAATGTCGTGTGTTAGTGCTATCAGCGATAGCATGCTCTGACACTGGAACACAACTTCAAATTGAATAGACATAAGGATTGATACATTTTGCAGTGATTGTTGAATTCTGTTCTACCTAATGATAAGATAGTCAGGTAGGTTACTACAATCAATTTAGATTAATCTAGACAAATAGAATATCTGTTATAATCACAAAGCAACACACCGAGTATTGTACAGCGCACTGTCTACGTTAATTACGAGCCTAGCTAATTAATATGTCGAATATTATACAGCACATTATACAATCAGAGGCTGTAAGCTCGGTAGCCGAAAATTTAATCACCCATCTAAAACGGGGTCAAAATCAAGGAAATACAGTTTGACTAACTTCTGTACCCGGCAGGTGATATGTCTTTACTATCAATGGGAATAATAATTAACCACCTATATAGACAGTACTGATTCTACACCCACAACTACACTTACTACCTACTCCTACACCTACTGTCAACACTTACAATCTACACCTCCTACCTACACCTGTTACGTACACCTACATCTACACCTACTATCAACACTTAAAATCTACACCTACCTACACCTGTTACGTACACCTACACCTACAACCAACATCTACTACCAAGTACCTACCCGTACAACCTACTACAAATTCATCGACCACTGAGGGTTGAAGATTATTACAGTACTAATATCTCTTTTAAACAATAGGAGAGAGAGGGGATAGGAGAGTGATCAAGGGTTATTTTTAATGCCAAATCTATAAAACGAAATTAATATATATATATATATATATATATATATATATATATATATATATATATATATATATATATATATATATATATATATATATATATATATATATATATATATATATATATATATATATATATATATATATATATATATATATATATATATATATATATATAAATATATATATATATATTTTTTTTTTTTTTTAATGCGGTGGACCTCCCTTATCACTGAATAATAATACAGCCTTTTACTAGTTCCAAAATGTATGGCACCTTAGTATTTTCATATACATTGATCGATTTGCTTATTTCCTTGATACACTTTAAATCGTATGAAGGTAAAAAATGGTGTGCGAGCCTAAAAGTGTAGTATAAATTCTCACTATACTATTAATATACAGATTACTATAATGGCCACTTCAGCGCACTGGTCGGTTTCTGTAAGGTTGCAAATTGGAAGCGGGCCAAAACTCGATATTTTTATATTAATGTCTGGGAGTATCGCTTAACATAAATATGCAAGGAATGGAGGGGAGTGATCAACTTATTGCAATCTGCATATAATTTTTTTAAATGTATTAACTTTTTGCTCCTCTGAAGGCGAAAATATCTGGAGATATCCTGAGAAAGTGCTGGAAAATAGTATCACTTGAAACTGTTTCTTATTTCCAAAACACTTTGAAACCATATGTCTCAGGAGACGATACGGGACACGGCGCTGCATTTTGAAAATAGTGATTCGAAATTGAACTTCATTCAGTGTGCAAGACATTTCATTGCATCGAACTTTTTGGCACTTTTGGCACTCGAACTCTTGCAATTAAACTAAAACTTGAAATTAAAATTATAAGTTAAATTCTGAATATTATATCTTAAAAATTCCCCCCGCGTCGCGTATCGTCTCGTTTCGGTGTGAACTGGCGCTAAGACATGGTTTTAGTTTTGAACTCCATCAGTAAAAACATACATACATTACTCACTAAAAGTAAAACTGAAACTGGCCTTATTTTCGAAACATTGACGAGCATACAGAAACTTGACTGGGTCTTTGATATGCATTGAAATAATATATTAAAGTAAAAGATTTTCCCTCTCAAAGCGAAGCCACACTTTTGGCATTAATATAAAATATGTAATGTTGTAAATGTTTTGAAGTCCGCTACAGATGAGCTATCAAGTTAGTAATTTGATTAAATATTAATACGTGAAGAAAAACGTTCAGTACAGTTTTACGACAATTGTGCGAATGTATAATATTTGGTACAGTTAAAGTTTATGTGGAGGTAGTGTGCAGAAAGCATTTTTTTTTAAATAAAGCTTAGACACACATAAAATTAATAAAAATAACAACAACACACACTACCTCAGATTATTAACACACACTACCGTGAGTTTGATAGATACAATTTTGTCACACGTTGACATTTGTCAATCTGTCACAACATTTACTTTTTTTTTCTATCTATGAGGCAAAAGAACACTTATAAGTTCGAACTTTAAAATTATAATATGAATTATGATGGGCGAATTCTGACCACAGAGCGACCTCTAGTTTGATGAATTATGATGGTTTTGTCCAACGTTTTTTCCAAGGTTACCCCGGTTACCAAACCTACGCCAATAATATAAAACTTAGGAATTACAGAATCTTGACCAGTTATAATCTAATATCTGACACAAGCTTCGTAATTTGGCTCTTCACTCGAGGTACCTTTTTATTGGGGTTCTTATGCAATAATACATTTGGTTTTCAAACAAATACTGTACTTTTAGAGGTATGCATTCAAAAATTATCTTTAAAAAAAATTACTTTTTTTGATCTTCTCAAGTGTTAAGATTCTCAAAATTGGGCAACTTAATCCTACGACCTTCAAACTAGAGACAAGCCGAGGCCCGTGAACTAGATAATACGATTAATTTATCTGCCTGCGTAATTTTATTACCACCTCGAGCCAAAATTTCGTATTAAGCATAATAATTTACGAACAAAGACACAATATGGTTTTACATTTATGAGGCAGTAGCTGTTCATAAATATAACGTGGTGCAAAATCAATTATGGATATTTTTAGCGTATGATCTACTGCTTATGTAAAGACTTTAGACAGAAAAATAATTAAAATTTTAAGGCAAGCAAGCGAAGGGTAGTGTAGTACAAATTTTTTTCAAAATGAAGTGTCAAAATTAACTAACAATATTTTTGTGAACCATGACTCACTAAAACTTAACTTATTTTATTAAATTAATAATGTTTTATGCATTAATTCGTAGTTGCGATTAATAGCATCGTTAATGAAGAACTCGAAATTAAAAAAATCATCACAGCGAAATTGTGACATTGGTGATCACAGGACTAGAAAATGCGACCAAGGGTGTAGAATTTCGACGTTTTTACAAAATTGTCTATTATCGCTGAACTGAGTGATATGGAATTTTTATTTTATTTTTCCCGGAACTGGTGTAACTTGGCCATTCATCCGGTCCCAGATTATCGTTGAGTTTTGGGACATCATGTATATTGTCTGCTTCGTTTAAAGTGTACGATATTAGGTATGCATAAACCTTCCTAATACAAGTTAACAACAGATATAATATCATAGTCATGCGCGTGCAGCGTTCCCGAGTTCACGGACCGTAGATGATAACTCGCATTGGCGAATGTCTCCAACGTACAAACATAGCTAAAACCGGGCTTGTCCTTACGACAGAAGGTAATATATAAGTCAATATACAAATCTATATTTCATACATATACGCGTGGAAAAGGGTTTGTTATCGATTTATTTCACTCCGTACACCCTTGGAATTGAAATATATGGGCGAACAGTTAGGTGAATACACGACATGATATTTCGCAATTGTATTAAAACAAAACAGATGTTACTCTTTCATGCAAAAACTAAGTACTACACGGATTTCGATGAAATTTGGTGTGGAAGTAGTTTACGCTCTGGATCAAAACATAGGGTACCTTATATCCCGAAAAAGTACAGTGTTCCCGTGGGCTACCCGATTTATTTACGCGGGCGGAGACGCGGGAAAAAGTATTTATTTTATAGTTCTTAATTTATTTCAGGAAAAAGACCCATAAAACTACATATTATATAAGTAACAAAATAACAAATATATGCGTTATGTATGTCTAGTGTTTAGTATGTGAAGTAAAATCAGGTTGCTATTTATGTGTGTGGTAAATAAATGGGACACATAGCTGCGATTTATTCTATAGTGTGTGTCGTCTCGAGGCTAAAACAAATGTTTTAGCCTCGAGACGACCTTTACAATGAAAGGCAGATAATAGGTTTAATTTTATCGACATAACACGCCACCCTTTGGGGGTCTCATTTTATAGCTAACTAGCTGATGCCCGCAACTTCGTTTGCATAGAACTAACGGAAACGGAACCTTATTTTTTAAACGGAACCCTAAAATAAAAGTAGCCTATGCTAGACCTTATACGAGGGCGGGTCAATAAGTCCGTGACTTTTGGAATAAAACACAGATTTTTTGATAAATAAATCATTTTATTTTTCAACGTAGTCCCCCTTGAGCTCTATACACTTTGCCCAACGCTTCTCCAATTTTTTATCCCTTCCAAAAAATATGATTTGTCGAGGTCCTCAAAATAGGCCTTTGTTTGCGAGATGACTTCATCATTGGAGTCAAATCTTTTTCCATCGAGCCATTTTTTCAGGTTTGGGAACAAGAAGTAGTCACTCGGAGCCAAATCTGGAGAATAGGGTGGATGTGGGAGCAATTCATAGCCCAATTCATGGATTTTTGCCATGGCAACTGCACATGTGTGCACCCTTGCATTGTCTTGGTGAAAAAGAACTTTTTTCTTGGCCAAATGAGGTCGGTTTTTTTTCAAATCCTCATTGAAGCGGTCCAATAAGTTGGCATAATATTCCCCATTAATTGTTCTTCCCTTTTAAAGATAGTCAATGTGGATTATCTCACGTGCATCCCAAAAAACAGTCGCCATAACTTTATTGGCTGACAAACCCACCTTGGCATTCTTTGGCGCCGATTCACCCTTAGAAACCCACTGTTTTGGCTGTTGTTTGGTCTCTGGTGTGCTGTGATGGATCCATGTTTCGTCCACGGTTACAAAACGGCGCAAAAACTCCTCCATATTGTGATTAAACAACGCCAAACCTTCCTGTGAAGTTGTTACACGATTGCGTTTGTGGTCGACTGTGAGCAAACGCGGCACCCATCTTGCGGAAAGCTTTCTCATGCCCAAGTGATCATTCAAAATTGAAACCACTGAGCCATGCGAGATGCCTATGGCTTCCACAATCTCTTGCACTTTCAATCTTCGGTCGGCCAACACCATATCGTGAATTTTTTCGATTGTTTCGGGTGTAGAGACCTCAACTGGGCGTCCAGGACGTTCGGCATCTTCAGTGCTTGTACGGCCACAACGAAATTCAGTAAACCACTTTTTTACCATTGAAATCGATGGTGCAGAGTCCCCATAGTATTTATCAAGCTTAGCCTTGGTCTCGGTAATGGTTTTTTTTCGCAAAAAATAATGCTTAATAAGCACACGAAATTCACTTTTATCCATTGTTTCCTAAGTTACTGGATAGTCTGATAAAGATAGCTGTAAAACACAAACTAACTGACGCAGCAAGTTCAAATTTTGATAGGAGTCAACTGACAGATGCCTGTTGACAGGAGTAGTGTTGCTTTTTCAGTAAGGAGGTTAGAAATTCAAAAAGTCGCGGACTTATTGACCCGCCCTCGTAATATCAGCTATATATGCCAGTGAAAGTCCCGTGAAAATCGGTCTAGCCGTTTCGGAGATTAGCCGGAACAAACTGACAAACGGACAGAAAAATGTTAACAATTTATATTTTATTGTAAGTACCGATCATACTTTTAAATGCATTAAGTGAAAATAAAAGCTGTTAATTTAAAATTACAAACAGGCACTTTAATTTCGTTTATCTGTATAGATGTAATATACTATATTAATTATCTGCCAAATTCACAGTATGCTCATGTGCAGTCGCAAACTATTTTTATTCGCACGATCAATAATTACTTTTTTCACTTTTTACATTTACACTTTTACACTATTACACTTTTTACATATAACTATATTATTTAATAAAAACATATTTTTTTTTAATTTTTAACGCCCCCGCACAGCCCTCTGGGGGTGGAATATCATAAAATTATTTTTTAGTAAATTCAAACTGCCAAAAAGAATATCCTGACTAAGTTTCATACCTATAAGAGCTGTAGTTTTAAAATGTTTTTTTTTAATTAACCCCCCCTCAACCACTCTTGAGGGTGGAATTTCGTAAAATCCGTTCTTAGCTGACCTCTACTCGGTGAAAAGAATATTCCTACCAAATTTCAAGTCTTTAGCTCTAATGGTTCCAGAGATATCGTGATGAGTGACTATATACGTGGAAATCTCTTATATATATATATATATATATATATATATATATATATATATATATATATATAGATAATATTTGTTACGTTATTGAATATTTTACTATATATAACCTACATACATAGCCGACGATATACAAAACAGACTACCTACACCATAAGCTGAAAGCCTAAGTGAAATATTTGACATTATGTTTAGTAGCAGGCGGGACACATTTGCAAGTTATAAATCGTACAAAAATAAATGTGTCCCGCCTGCTTCCAGCAAACATAACGTCAATTATGTCACTTAGGCTTTCAGCTCATAGTGTAGTCTGTTTTCTCAATCTTGTTTCCGTATTTTTAGTGCGTTGCTTAGGTAGTTATCTGTCTTTGTTGCAGTCGCCAGTCGTTTTGTTTATTACAATACATTTTATATATGGATATTGCATAGCACACCTTTATACCCAACTAACAGTAAAACATTACAGGCTATAAGTTATAACACAGAACACTAGGCTAAGAAAGACAGATTTCTAAATGCAGACAAAGGGTAAAAATATGACCCTCGACTTACATAAACTAACCACTTGGCAGTATGCAGTCAAGTTTTCTTATTAAATCAGTCGTATTGTGTACCTACTAGCCCGGAGACATAGGCTCGAAGCGGTTTCATTTGTAAAAATAGCCACAAGCTGGAAAAATAGAAGACTATTGTGTTTTCGTATAAATCTATTTTATGAAGAAAATAACTCAACCAAGAGCATGTCAGCAGGACATGTCTAAGGAGAGTTCCGTAAGTATCAACGCGAAAAAGGTTTTTTTTTCAAGTTACTTCAAAAGTTGCCGTCCGATTTCGTTAAAAATATTTTTCCTTAAGATTTGTAACTTGTAAACCGTGTACCTAAGTGGTTAAGGTTTACAGGTTACATTACAAAATAGTCATATATATTATATTATATAAAACCTTGCCTTTATTTAAAAAGACGTATTCGACGTTATCCCACGTGATGGATTGGAATTAAACAAAACATCCCCACTTCACATGTATTCCGGATATCCGGATCATACAGTCCCAGCCTCACGTGACGTTTGGCGAACCTCGTCGCCGACTATAATGTTTTATGTTTAACTCCATTTTGTTCCCATGCGTACACCTTGCACTTATTATTCTGATCCGCCTCATTACAGAGTGTTATTATAGTGAGGTAGATCAGCCAGCAAGTGAGTTCAGGTCCAGCAGCAAGCCGATTACATTGTTATGTGGTAAAAATAGATAAAGTTAATAACTAGCATGTTAAGGTTAAAGAACAGTATTATTCATAGGGTAACATTATATCTATCTATATCTTTATTCTTTATAGAGTATAGAGTATACTAACAATAATAGACTATACCAATACAAAGACAAAATATTTGTTTGTTTGTTTGCATTGAGTTGGCTCCGCTCTACTGGACCGATTATACGCGCGGAAAAATTTACGGTTTCCGTGAGATTAACATTTGCGCGCACTAAGTCGCAGTCAACATCTAGTAAATAATAAAGAAATTGTTTGTTTGTTTGCATTCAATAGGTTCCGAACCTACTGGACCGATTTTGATGAGATTTGGCACAGGCATAGAATATACCACGGGGGAAGGACATAGGCTAGTTTTTATCGTAGCAAAATGTACGGTTCCTTCGTAATTTCCTTTTGCGTGCACGAAGTCGCGGTGTAGGCTCTGGAAGTAGCAACTATAACAATCAGAAAATTTAATACTAAAATATTATATGACTTCACATAAAAACTGTCAAATCGATACATTGTATGAGCTAATTAACTCCGAGGAGCCGTATGACGGGAGTAAAATATTTTCATAATTCACATCAACTTAATTAAACGCGGCAAAATCGCGCACTACAATGTCAATTTCATATTCCTTTGTTTCGCCGAAGTAAAAAGCGACACAACTTCCACTTAAAACGTGTGGGTTATTTAAATAGGTGCGCATAGTAACAAATTAGTTTTGGGTATTTTAATCTCTCTCTCTCTCTCGCCATATCTCTCTCTCTCGATATCTCTCTATCTCTATCACTCACTCTCGCTGTCTCTCTCTCTCTATCTCGTTATCTCTCTCGCTATCTCTCTCTCTTTCTCGTCTTCATATTTGACGATCTCTATGGCTCAGCTGTAGAGCGCGTCAATGCTCAAGCCGGAGGTCGCGTGTTCGTATCCCGCCAAAGGAACAGAAAATTTTTCTATGTGCCAAGGTCATGGATGTGTATTATTATGTGGATGTGTTTGAGTATGTTTATAATAAAATAAAAATCTGAAACAGTATGTGTATGTTATAAATGTATAAAATATATTTCCGTTGTCTGGGACCCGCAACACAAGTTTTTCGAAAACTTGCCACGGGACCAGATTGACGTGGTGTAAAAGCGTCCATAGATATACTATTATTATTACTACTTATTACTATATATTATCTTTCTCTTGCTCTTCCTCTGTCTCTCTTTAGACTTTTTAAAAAACAATTTACAGAACAAGCGTGTTGACGTTAGAATATTTCCCCGTAGTACACAAATTAATATTTAAGCCCCAGTAAGCACCCAGTCCATTTCAAACCAGTCCGGAGGCCTTAGCAAACATATTACATAGTACTATAATTAGTGTGCACGTCGTCAGTTGGCCCACAAAGCCTATCCCTCCCGATAGCCCTTATCGCTCGCCCCCATGCCTCGCAACCTTCATCAATACAGATTTGTTCACGGCATGTACAAGTACAAACAAAACCAGATTAACAATAGGTACAACAACATGAGAAGAAACGAGGCTTTCGACTAAAACAGTTCAACCTGACTCCTAAGTATAATTTACAAAACCCACCCTGGTATAAAGTATATTTGTGATAACTTTTTTTTTTTAACTATGAACCGACTACGTAAATTATACAGCCCATGTTACCCGGGCTATTATTACGAATCCATTATTAAAATCGGACCAGTAGCTTAGGCGCTACGGTGGAACATAAATACATACATACATAGATTGCCAAAATCATTACCCTTCCTTTTGGATTCGCCGTAGTCGGATAAAAATATATAACATCACTTTTAAACACGTACTCCCATTTTTAACCGACGAGAAACCCGGAGGAGTTTCTCAAGTCAACGCGTATTTTTTTTTATGTATGACCGCGCATAACTTTTTACAGAGTAGTCCGATTTTGATAATTCTTTTTTTGTTGTAAATGGTTTACTTCTCAGTTGGTCCCATTGCCACCAAATGGTAGACCTGGTGATGGATTCCATGAGAACTTCAGATGATGAACTTCTCGAAATTTATTATTTATTGGACACCTATAGTGATTTCAACCGTTTATTTGAAGTTACCTAGCCATATGCTACCAAAAATTAAGATGTTGTGGTACAACTTGGATCCAAAACCACTGAACGGAACTCCTGAGCCTTTGAAGACACATGTTTGAGTATTTCAGCGTTGTATAAAGAACAGCAAGCATATGCTACTATGCTAATTACAGTAATCATTATCATCATCACCACCATCATCACACCATACATCTTCATATGGTGATATAGGTACTTCTCATAGTCTTTTACACTAATATCGAACATTTGCTATTCCCAAATTTATATTCATCATCATCATTCGCTCACAGGTTTCAATGTTTGGTGGAGTTGTTTATTACAATACCATAAAATTATTAACTATTACTGAGATTAAGCATAGTACATAGTACATTCTAACCACAAAAATTATAAAATAAGTTTTTAACAAAAAATTAAACCGCCGAAAAAACCGAGAAGCAAAAAATGACAAACATTTTTTAAGGTTTGTTGTTTTTTGTCATACGATTGCTGCCTTTGTTTGATACGTTGGAAAAGTCATTTGACAAACAAAGACAGCAAATGGATTAGCGTATCCGTGGTATAAATATTTCAATATGTCAGTAGATTAATAAATAACTTACACCAAGTTGGTATAAATATGTCAATATATTAATAAGGGAGGTATAAGTTTTAATATTTTTATAAATAAAGGGTAACCCCTTTATGATATAATGTTGAAATATGGAAACCTAAAATGCGTAATCAAATTATGGCATGTTACTGGTATTTTTATTGGTTTGAGGACTGTTGTACAATGTACTCATTAGTGTCAGATAGCTAATTTGCATGTTTTTTTCTCTCTGTCGCTCAATAATCGATATACAGCAAGCAGCGAGAAATTTTCCGAATAAGCTATCCGACACATAAGATTGTAAATCAGGCCCTAACAATCATTAACGTTCTCGTTATCGTTCATTCACTTGTACGTCGTATACGTCGTGTACGTCACATATAATTAAATTATACGTCGAGGAGCTCGAAAATCATTCTCCTAGAATATAGATTTAATATGAAGATTATTTTATCCAATCTCTCGTACTGCTAGAACAACTTTCAGCGTATCGAAGCGTTTAATCTACGAGATTAATATCTAGGCTAGAGTTGGGTATTCAATAAATCCATTATTGGGGCAGCAGCTACGCGTTAGGCTGGGACTATATGATCCGGAATCCGTAGGCCGGGAAAAATTCAGAGCATTGAAAATAGAACTCTGTGCTTATACAATATAGCCGAAAATAGAACACACAATTGTCAAGTCTAATATCAATTATATATTACAGCTTGACACTAGAGACTTCGATTTTCAACTATATTATATTGGCACAGAGTCTTATTTTCATTGCTCCGAATTTTCCCGGGCCCGCCGGATTCCTGATCATATAGTCCCAGCCTTAGTCGAACTATAACTTGCCGATATTATGTTAGGTTATGGCATAAACTAAATACTATAGACCTGACGCGTTGTAGACGTAGACAACATTATGTAAATCATCATCATCATCATCATCATTACACTACTTACTAATGCGTAATTTTAATGCGGAATGAAAGCAAAACAAGGATTTTTCAATCATATTATTGCAGCTCAAAAATGTTTATATACGAGGTCTGCACTGAAAGTATCGGGAATGGAATATTTCCACTGTTCCTGTCATATTAAAATCTTTTTAATTTAAAACTCCTTGGTTTTAAAAATCGAATACCGTTTATTTATTTAAAAAAAGATTCTCGGTCTTGTCACAAGGCCTTGTCAAACTTGTTTAGTCGTTGAGAAAATGGAATTGACTCGAGAAAATTCTAGAGCGATGATTTATTATGACTTTCGAAGTGATTTAACACAAAAACAGTGTGTTGACCGGATGATTTCTGCATTTGGTGATGAAGCCCCATCCAAAACCACAATTTATCGCTGGTTTGCTGAATTTCAACATGGACGTGTGATTGAGGAAGATCGACATGTGACATACCGCGATATTCAGGCAACTTTAGACATTGGCATGAGTCAAATACAAATAATCTTGCATGAACAATTAGGTGTAAAAAAGTTGTTTTTTCCCGATGGATACCGCATTTGCTCTGTGAAGAGCAAAAAGCGGCTCGCGTTACTTGGTGCGTCAGAACTCTCGAAAGATTCCACGCAGGATCCTCAAATGCTGTATACAACATCGTATCAGGTGACGAATCCTGGATATACGCGTACCGAAACAAAAAACCAGTCACGAGTTTGGGTGTTCGAAAATGAGTTAAAGCCAACAAAAATTGTAAGTTCACGGAGTGTTGCAAAAAAAATGGTGGCCACGTTTGTCTCCAAAACCGGCCATGTTGCGACTATTCCTCTTGAGGGACAAAGAACGGTTAATGCAGAATGGTATGCTAACATTTGTTTGCCACAGGTCGTTTCTGAACTCCGTAAAGAGAACTGCAACCGCCGCATCATCCTCCATCACGACAATGCGAGTTCTCACACCGCGCACAGAACAGTAATGTTTGTTTGCCATTCTCTGAAATTGTATACGGACGTATACAAATAAGTGAACATGCAAGTGTTCTAAGTTCTAACATAAACAGCGATTTTTGAGCTCAAAGGCCAGTATGTCAAAGCCTCCCACCTCACTTCCTCGACGGATCCAATAGTCTGATGGGGGATGCACGTCAAATTGCATTACGGCCACTGGGCCTTTTAGCTATACCAACGTCAAAGCACGTTAAGGTTAGCCTACGATAGAATAGATTCAATAGAATAATCTGTGCATCAAAAGTAGGTACATGCGAATATGTTTTTACCCAACTACAGCAAAGCCCAAAGGAAGGGTAATGATTTTGGCAGTCCAGGCATGTACGTACGTATGTATGTATGTTTATTCCACAGTAGTGCCTAAACTACTAGTCTGATTTTAATAAATGAGGTGGCAATAGATTTGTACTAATAGCCCGGGTAGGCTATATAGTTTGCGTAGTCGGGTTATCGTTACTTATAAAAATTATAGTTATGCGATATGGTAACAATAATAATTACTTATATCGGGGGTCAAAAATTACCCGCTAAAATATATTACAATAGGTAATATAGTAAAATATATTATCTATTGTAATATATTTCACTGGGTAAGTTTTGACCCCCGATGCGAAGGCAGGGTGTTATAAGTTTGACATGTCTGTCCGTCAGTCTGTCTGTCTGTGTGTCAGTCCGTGACATCGTAGCTTCTTAACGAAAGGTCCGATAGATGCAATAACATGTGCACCAAAAGTAAACTGCGAATTTGTTTTAAAATATAACCTACTGTAATATACTCTACTGGGAGACTTTTTATTCCGTTTCAGTCAAGCAGTGAGCGAGCTGATGATGATGATTATGGACAAGAACCATCTCGATCACGTCAGCTTCAACAAAAAAAAAATATGTATTAACGGACAGACACGTAAAACTCATTCTGCGTCGGGGGTTTAAAAAATCCTACAAAGAATATATATTTGCTAAAGTATATTATATATTTGATAAAGTATATTTGCTAAAGTAAAGAACCGTCATTCAACGATTTACACGAATGACAGCTCGCGGCTATGTGTGCGCAGCTTGACGTACGCGGGGGTCAGGGGTCGAGGGTCGTGCAGTTTTTTAATCCAGGATTTCGTTCACGGGGTGACCGCTGGTCGTTTCCTACTTTTACATAATTGACAATATAATTTCTCAATATTTCTGATATATTATCTTACGCGACGTTTGAAATTATTTCGGTGACACTAAGGTTACTTCAACATGGCAGACATTCGTCGGTGCTGGAGCTGTCATTTGTAGAAAGCGTTGCCCCTGTGACATTACGCAGAAATTAATCCCATAAAACCATTTACGCTATATGACAGAAATTAGTAAGGTAAATACTGTGCGGTTCATTATTCATCAAGTTACTCGTAGAAGTCTCAACCCGCGCATCCATAATTTGGAATCTTATTAGTTACTAATTAATGTCTCGAGTACAATGTATACTCGTCTCTTACAAAGGAGGAATAGATTTTGAGACACTCGCAATCCTTCTATTCATGTTATCTAGTGCAGTAATGCATTTAAAAGTGCCAAAAATTGAGGGCAAAATTATAGCCAAAACTTTAGTCTATATTTTAGTAATTGTAGTATGTTCCTAAAATGGCATTATACATTTAATTAATTATTAGATACTTGCATAGGTTACTAAATAGTGATACTAGCTTTTTCCAGTAGCTCCGCCCGAGTAAATACAGTATCCCACGGGAACACTGTACTTTTTCGGGATAAAAAGTAGTCTTTGTATTAACCCAGAGCTCTAACTACCACCATACCAAATTTCATCACAATCCGTTCAGTAGTTTTTGCGTGAAAAAGTGAATAAACATCCATCCATCCGCACAACCTTTTACATTTTTATAATAGTAGTAGGACTTATAAGTTATACATGTGTATAACTTATAAGTCCTAATTATAATCAGAATGTTTAAAGTCTAAAAGTTTCAAACTAAATCCATATATTTTATCGTTTCAATTAGTTAATATCGAACCGCAAATAAGATTCGGGAACATTCGTGAACAATCGCGAATGTTCCAGAACAATCGGGCAAAGATTTAATTACAATAGATATTGGAATTTGAGACCTCAATTAATATGGAGTTTACGGAAATTATAAAATGGTCCTTTTGTTTTGCGCTGTACATCATAGCCTCCACAGTCCGCAGTGTAACAGTTAGATATGAGGAAAAGTGTATTAATACAATCATCCCTTTCTTACATAACATAAAAATAGGTTTGTAATTGAATATTTTTATTACAGCCACAAATAATTAGGGATTACAAACTTAATAAATTAAAAATAATTAATATTTTATGTGTAGTTTTGTAATTGGATGCAATTCAAAGTCACAAAAAGATGGAATAGGTACATTTTCACAACATGAATATAAATAAAATATACATACGTAATTAGTTTACTTAAAGAACATCATTTAAAAAAATATAAAATAATTGTATACCATCTGTGTATTCAGCCGTACTTTAGGAAGTTAAGTTATGTAAGCAGTATAAGTAGCATCCGACAGATAGCGTCATTAACAAAATGGCGTAAAAACATATTAATATTCGTTGTAAGTCTCCTACCAGAAAGCGATTATATGGTGAGAAATGCTTGCCTAATTACATCTGCCATAACTAACATATCACCGGATTAAGGTGTCATTGCGGATACATTAATAGTATCAGATGATAGATAATATAAGAAACGGATTATACTAGAAATAACGTAGCCAGAAGAAGGGTTATGGTTTGTATGATAATTAATTGCTTGTGTGATGTCCACGATTTATTTTAATAATAACGGAATATTACATGTTTGATGTTTGCGATTTGTTAAATTTGTTATAAATAGTAATATAAATCATATTATAAGAGCTCCCCACACCGATTTCGATGACGGTGGCCGGTTTCATTGAAACCAGGCCAGCTGCTACGCAGGAGTTATTTTATAACGCCCAAATGTGTGCGCAGTACAAAAGAGCACTCTCTCTTTCTTTACTCTCGAAAACTAGTGGGACGGATAACCGACACGACCGGCGAGAGATCAGGCGCAGGTCCGAGTTTTTACATGCCTCTTGTCAGACTTTCAGGTGATCATCCTGCATTATCCTAACCAAACTTGAAAACAATATTATTTGTTGTTTCAACGCGGGAAATAACCTCGGAAGGTCGTGGGTCGTGGGTCTTTGGAAGGTAGATACGTAAGTCACAAAAACTTATTTATCATAACCACAGAATAAATATTAACTTGGCATACGGTTTCCGCAGCCAACTCCCAAAAAATTGCCAAAAAATAAGTTTTTATGTAAAAAATATCATAAAAAGTATTACATAACATTATGTAATATATATTACACCAAACTCTATTCAACACCCACGTAAAAAGTTTAAACCGCTTCCATTCACACATGAAAAGATCAACGGAATTATAGTCCGTAAATGCGGGAAAATGGACGGTGAAATGCCCATTACGTCTCTTGTAATAGCAAGCGATGTAAAAATATAATAAATCTGAGGACCTTCCGTACATTGAGCAGAGACCAGATGATGACGATGATAATGAAAAAGAATGTACTGCACTCAATACCACTTAGTAGTTCCCCGCTGTTCACCGCGAGGTAGGTCGACCAATCGGCGATGCAGACTGATTCCAAAACCAGAAGTGCAGTCCGGAATATCTAGCGGCCTCAGAAATCCGGTTGTGGGAAAATAGCCAATAGTCCTTGTATAACGGTGCCTTTAACCCGGTGTATAGAACCCTGGAAAATTAATGATAAACGTGTGGGTAGGAGTCCCGTCACAGCGTGATCTTAACCCCAAACGATCAAAATCGCGGGCTGTGTGACCATCACAAAATAAAAGATGATATACAAGAAAAGAATAATTAAAGCATGGATACAAATAGCCTAATATTCTAACAATGCAAGATCGGAAAGATGCAACTATAAATTGAGCACGTGGGCAATCAAATTTTGACAACCAATTTTACAATGGGATAATTTTACATGAAAGAATAATGGGTTTTAATTACAAGCGTGATTTTCCAAATATTCGCAACACAGATATAAAAAAAAACTCACCGTGAATACGGGATTAAAAATATAAGATACACTTGTATCTAGAAAAACTTGAACAATAAAATTCAGCAGAAGAAAAAGGCACTGTCATCTCGCGACAGCTCTTATATACTCCTACTGTCATTATGTTTTTTTTAACTGACAACTAGCGGTAATGCGTAATCCAAATGCCACAAAAAAGAAATATTGGAAATGAAGCTCCAGTTAGAAACGTTTGCCAATAGATGGCGTCGTCTAACATAAACTAGCTATTATTATTATCAACAACAGCTAATAGATGACGCTATAAGCGTCGTTATCAGCTATAATAATGCGTTAAAAATGTAGCTATGCTACAATTATAGGTAGGGTAAGCAAGTCTAGGCGACGGTCTCTTTCTGCGGCTTCAGACGCAGTAAGGTCAAGTTGTCTTTGAGGCCATGGTACGACTTCATTCAGTGCAGGTCCATGCAATTCATACTCGAGCATAGCTTTACTACGATCGGCATCAATCGCTATTCACGTAATACAGCCCCGACTTATAGTCATTAGTTTGATTAATGAGTCTACAAGTGAGAGATTATGCGCTGGTCGGCAAAAAATCCCCATCACCGCTTTAAAACATCAACATCAGCGGCGCCCGGCACTCAATTATTCACGCGCGCTTCGGAAAAATTAAGTCAACTGTGTTAAAATACGGTAGGGTGTTGCACGTGTATAGAACCTTTGTAAGGGCGAGTTCAGATCACATAGAGCCGCGCGGGGAACGCGCAGTCAGAGTAAGGCTGGGACTATAATATGATCCGGAAGGCCGCAGAAAATTCGGAGCGCTGAAAATAAAACTTTGCGCTAATACAATAGAGTTAAAAATCGAAAACAGAAGTGTCGAGTCAAATATCAATGTCATATATGACAGCTCGACACTCGATACTTCCATTTTCAACTTTATTGTATAAGCGCAGTTCTATTTTCAGTGCTCTGAATTTTACCGGGCCCGCCGGATTCCGGATTTATTAATACAACTAGTATTTTTATTTCCTGGAAATAATATCTCTTTATACAAAGAAAAAAATATTAAAATTTAAACTAAATGTTTGCTCCAAAACGGCAGCCACCATTATCGTGACGTCATACGAACAGAAACAAATGACATATGTGTGTAGTGCATGAACTTTAGATATAACTTTCGCTGTTGTTTATTCGATTTGATTATGTTCTTATGACGTCACAAGAAAAATATGGCGGCTGTTGTTTTAGGTCACGTAACATGCAGATAATAAAACCATAGCTTTATTTTCGAAATTATAAATAAATCGCATATCTATATAACAAAATAGTGTTGTATTCGTATTTCTTATGACAGAAACTATATAAATAACAAATTTATATCATTTGATTTTGATAGACGAAACTAGCCTATTATGACCATTGCTACCATTAAATCGGTACGGTTGATTCTTGGTCGCGGAGAGCGGGGTGTGGAGGCGACGCGTGCGCGTGAATTTTTAACCCCCGACAAAAAACAAACGGGTGTGATAAGATTGACGTGTCTATCTGTGTGTCTGTCCGTGGCATCGTAGCTCCCAAACGGATGTACCTACTGATTTTGAACTTATTTTTTTATTTTGTTTGAAAGTTGACATGATCGAGACTGTTCTTAGCTATAATTCATTATCATCAGCTCACTTATTGCTGGTCAATTCGGAGGTAACGCAAATTTAAAATTTTGTTAATATTATCCGATGACCGGATACCCAATGGTTTTTCCATTTACCGGCCCTGCACCGGCTCGGTGCCGGCATGGCACAGGTAACCGCCCGGCTTCCGGCGGAGCAAAAACTTATAAAAATACTAAATAGTATGTTTTTTTCACTTGCCGAATGACATCCACAGGACACATATCACCGGCCGCCCTGGTCGCTGCCGTCAGAGCTCCTTATGTATTGTGTTGTTGCTTATGTATACTATGTATTGTAACAGTGTGCGAGTGTGTGTGTGTAACATCTATAGCATACTGGGTGATTTTTATTCCATTTCATGGAGAGTTTTTCTGTTTTATGACATCAACAAATTATTGAGCTTTAACGCAAGTACTTTTGCAAGTAGATTCAGTCGTTACATACCTCATCTTTTTCGAAACAGTAAATAAATCACCTTCGTAGGTTATGTACTGGCAGCCGGAAAGTTGTCGGCACCGGGACTTGGCCGGTAAGTGGAAAAACAGCCAATGGGCGAAGCACAAGTCAAGCGTTATTTTACACCGGTTCTCTGTGAGGCCGTGGTATTTAATTGACATGACGATGGCTCCCCCGGAGCATAGCCATCAGTGATTACCATCATCCGCTGATGTCATAAGTATACCAAACGCCTGTAAAACTTGCCTGTCTTCGATAATGCCCCTAGATAAAGGCCGAATAAGATAATACATTAGCTAATACAATAATTTAGACAATACGTAGTTACTATTTAAATTTAAGTTTTCAACCATTTATTTCTCATAAGAACTCACAATTCACTTAACATGAGAAAACATTTGCAATAATTTACTATTTAGGTATAAAATGTACATTTTGATCTAGGTTTAAAATTAAAACCTAGTACATATCGCAAACATTTAATTAAGATCCACATGTTTCGTCACACGAAGCTAGTTAAACGGATGAGCCATGTTCTAGGTAGGTACATCCTATTAATATTATATATGTGAAAGTTTGTAAGGATGGACGGACGGATGGATGGATGGATGGATGGATGGATGGATGGATGGATGGATGGATGGATGGATGTTTGTAACTCTTTCACGCAAAAACCACTGATCGGATTTCGATGAAATTTGGTATGGTAGTAGTTTAGGCTCTGGATTAAAACACCGAAAATGCACTTTTATCCCGAAAATGTACAGTATTCCCGTGGGATATTGTATTTACGCGGGCGGAGCCGCGGGCAACAGCTAGTAATATATAACTTTTCAAAGGTATTTATATTGTACAAGT
Organism: Phengaris alcon alcon; assembly: GCA_037179445.1. Taxonomy (NCBI): domain Eukaryota; kingdom Metazoa; phylum Arthropoda; class Insecta; order Lepidoptera; family Lycaenidae; genus Phengaris; species Phengaris alcon. Next base: position 1,902,378 of record JAYRCH010000371.1, on the reverse strand, counting down.
AGGATCTTATACTTGGTAGGTACTTATAAAATACTACAATGATAAAACAATACAATACCAGTTACTATCTAGTTATAAGAAAAAAATCACAACTAACTTATTTCATGTGTCGATGGAATGTTCGAGAACCATAGACGTATGTATATATTGTAGACGAGGCATGTTGAGTCAAAAACTTCCCCACTTAAATGGTCCCATTTTTGAGGTAGTTTGGGGCCATTAAGACTTCATAATGAAGTCAAGATGACGAAGGTACGTCTATCTTTAGTTTCGAAATATTTGATTTCTACGCGGTTGTAATTTTACCGACTGCGATTAACCATCAGAGTATACACAGGTCCATAATACACCTGGCGACAATCTCTACAAATGACAGCTCGAGCACCGGCGAATGTCAGCCATGTTGACGTAAGCCTAAAGTTGCCACCGAAATCATTTTAAGCGCGTATTTAAAAAAGTTAAATTATTTCGCGTCAGACAAATCTATCATAAATCTTATGAAATTATACTGTCAGTTAAATAAATAAAGTCAGTAAATCAGTTTGACATAATTATGTCAAAGCACGAAACGAGCAGCGGCCAGCCCCGTGAACGAAAATCCTGGTTGAAAAAAAACTAACGGCTGCTCGCCGCGCGCACTCCCACCATACGTCTAGACAAGCACAAATAGCTGCGAGCTGTCAATCGTGTAAGTCTATCGAATAACGGTTATTTCCGTTAGTAATATAATTTATTCTTTGCCTGAACTCAGAGTTACAACTGTGTAACGGTGTACCCAGATCGCATCTAGATACTCTACCTCCGCAGCACTTGACTAATTCAAGTAGACATAAAGTTATATGAGTTGAAAACACAGGGGTGGAATCTAACAAGGTCGTAACGGAGTCTGCGACTTAAACATATCTCATTTAGCGCGCTAGTTGTTTAGTTTCACACATTAATTAAACGTGGTTTTGAGTCGACAATCGATTAATTATTATTATCAGATATAATTAGAGATTCAAAGACAAGGTAAACCCGACTGACTGACCCAGTCATAAAATACATTCAGACGAATTATTGGTCCCTAACATTTTATCAGAGAGGGCATCTCGCCCTAGGGCGAGATGTCGCGTAACCCAAGCCAATACTGGCATAGTCAAATTTTCTTGATTTTTTTGGAAAAATCACTTTAGTTATTATAACTAGTAAGATATCATCTTGTTAGGTATTCAATTAATTTTGGCACTCGTAAATGTAATACCGATATAAAACACGTTTTTGTAGATATCGAGAAAATATATTAACTGTAGCGTAAGCAGTAACCGTGAAAAATAATATTATGTACACCTAATTAAATTCTAAACAAAGCCGCAAGCAACAACTAGTATAGGTGGAAATCAGTGGAGTGGGGTTCTTATAACTCCATTCCTACCGGCTTCACTTACCACTTACCCTTTGATGATCCTCATCCAAACCCCCACCTATTACACAGGCTAGGGTTTCCCAATGAAGGAGAACCAGCCTTCACAATTAGTGGAAATACATATAAGAGTCGGCGCGTACAACACATAAGACATTACGTGACGTAGCACTGCATTATCTGTCATGTTGACCTGTCACTCTCAGTCGCCACTGTTCATTATGAAGTAAGTATACAATAATAATTGTTTTGTTATTGATACTAAATTACACACGAGCTTATAATAGCTTTTCTTAATTCTCTGACGGTATCATAGACTCCGTGTTAATCCTACTTAATATTAAGGGTTAGTTCAGTTTTTTGAGATAGCTATTCAAAATTGAATTTTATTCACTACAAAAGATATACGTTTCATATGACATCAGTCATACAATGCACATGCGATGTGCAGCGCTTTCAAACTCTTACAATAAAACGTGTGTAATGAATAAAGTTCAATTTTTAATGGCTATTTTAAAAATGCAGCTCTATGTCGCGTATCGTTTCGCTTCGGTGTGAATTGATTACTATGATATCCTATTTATCAATTATCCTACTTAAGACTTGTAAATACCAAATAATACGCAAATTTACATCATTAGAACCGTACTTTGTATAATCATAAGCGTATAATATAAAATACAGTTTACTAATCGGTTGCGTAATGAGCCACGAATAACAAAGTACCTAATTGTTTGGGCAAATAAAGTCTTCATAAGATATTAAGCGCCATCTAGTTGTGGAATTTTTAACCATTTGAATATGGATACCATAGGTATACCCTTCAATTCTTCATTATCAACTTTGGTCTCCGGCCGTCCACGGGGCTTGTTCTGCAGGTCGAAATTTCCTTCGCTGCGCACACTGCGCAGTTAGGTGGATTTCCGCAGTGTGTGGACGGATGGCCAGGCTGACCGACAGATCGTGTAGACAAAATGACAGATTTCCTTTATCAATCTGTCATTCTGTTTATTCTTCCTTAGAAAAAAACCATTTCTATATATGACGCTTTATTCTTGTATCGCTTCTATTATTTCAGATGACGATTGAAGCGTCATCTTTTGATCACTTCACAACTATTTCTGTTTATGTTCCCGGAATCATATTTTCTTCACAATCCGAAACATTTCAATAATTAACAATCTCTACAAACAAAGTTGTACAGACCGAAACTGTACGGCGCAGCGATTGCCACGACATGCACTAAACGATAAATTAAGGTCCCTAATAAGATTTAAATAAGATTTTTTCAGTATAAATAAAGAACAGGATAAACGTTCAACTGCAGCGTGAATAAAGCCAAACTAGACCTGCTACCCGCAACGCATTAATAGCCCGCTTCATATTTTTATTTATGTTATTTTTTTCAATTTTGTTTATTTTTGCGATGGTTTTTGAAATGAATCGATGGTATAGAATTAACCTATAACTTATTAGCATTAAGTTTCTCAATGTTGTAATTACTGGAGGAACGAGCGAGACAGCCCCAACACAAGTACTTGATAACTTAATAGGTATGCCTCATGATTATGTTGCAATTATTAATTTTGAGAAGTAAAGATATTTAATATTTATATTGAAAAGATATTTATATACTTAGCGAGGGTATCGCTCAATAAATATTCACAACGTGAAGTAAGTAGTGCGTAATTCTAACATGAAGTGAGCCTACCTTGACATGTGGCGCAGTGAGCAGCCGGCGCAGGTCGTGCACGGCGGCGGCGGCGGCGGCGGCGGGCGTGGCGCGCGGGCGGGCGACCACCTCCAGCGCGCCGCGGCACCGCGCCCTCCCCTCTGCGGCTGGAGCGCGCCCGCTGGTGACCACGACCGAGCTCGCGATGCGGTCGTATACCTGGACATAAGAAAAAATATTATTCTTATAACACTACTAACTGTTGCCCGCGGCTCCGCCCGCGTAAGTGCCAAATTTCATCAAAATCCGTTCAGTAGTTTTTGCATGAAAGAGTAACAAACATCGATCTATCCATCCTCACAAACTTATACATTTTATAATAGTAGTAGGATTAATCGGTTTTTCGAAAACGGCTATGAGTATTACGATGAAATTTATTTAGTATGCAGGGAGTTTTGGGGGAGAAAATCGATCTAGCTAGGTCTTATCCCTGGGAAACTGCGCATTTTTAAGATATGTATGTTATTTATTCCGTCTTGCAACAGTATATCAACAATTTCGACCCTCTTATGCCAGTTCGATTGGCAATTTGATATAAGTATGTATAATTTTTGCTTTGTTCGAATATTCTGAATGTGGTGGGATCGAATCCCGGTCAGATAAGTATTGTGTATTTTTTTTAATTTATCAGACCTCCGAGCAAAGCTCTGTTACCCAGGTACTACATCTTTATGTATAGTGTTGTAAATACACTACCTCTGGCTTTGCAGAGTAGCAGTTTATACGTCATGGACGCTTGGTGAATATGACGCACATACATGAAGACGATTTCATAATAACCTACAAAACATTGTAGGACTATTACTGGGGCTCGAGTCATCCGTCAATGTGAGTGTTGCGGACCAATTAGCGCCACAATCCTGAATCGCGCATCGAAGTTTCTGTAGTTCGGCGTTATATATACAACAGCTGAAATGACAAGTGGTATTCGTATAGCACATAGCTGGATCGGAGATCTCCCTGTGGGACTTGCCACACTATTCCCACATGAATAACACCAGCGGTGGGGATGTTAGTGGTCGGTGAAGATAATGATGATACCTCGAGTAGCGCCCTCAGCTGCAGGTCATCCAGCACGCTGTGGAACAGGTCCGGGTCCATGAACGTCGGCCCGTCGTGCAGCACCGCCACGTCGTCCAGGGACTCCACGATGAGGTTCACAGCTGAAATAGGAATTAAAAATAAATGTGTCATTCTGACCTCCTTGAGACTTTTTTCTTGATCCCTCTTCAGGCAGCGATCTAATCTTCTTACAATCCAGAAAACACAGTTCACGAGGCATTCTCTTGTTTAAGCTACGCATAGCAGAATGTCCAAAAACTCTTTTTCAGATATGGTCAAGTTATGTGGCCAAACCGAAAATAGAAAATCTGAAATTAGTCCAAGCGTTCTTGAATTGATACTTATTGGATATTAGCTCTTATGTGGTGCACCTATACCCACCCGATTATTTATTTAGTGGATGTGGCATAAGCAACTGTGCACTATGATTTCAAGTCGGTCCTGACGTCATAATAATGGGCGTGGCCTTAATCAGTATACTGTCCATAGATTATACGTATATATACTAGTATAGATGCACCACTCTAAAATTGGAACTAAGTTTTGGGGAACCGTTTGCAGATGGCGTTGTAGTTACTATAACCCACAAGGTGGTAGTACAAATCTACTGCTGATAATATTTATTAAATCATTTTGATAAATGAAAATATTACAAAAATAACCTAACCAAGAGCATGTCAGGACATTCTAAAGAGGGCCGAACCCTCTTAACTATTAACGCGCAATAGGTTTTCTTTGAATTACTTCAAGTCGGCGTTTCTTAGAAAATATTCTACTTGCCAATAGATGGGAGTTTTGATCACGAGAATCAAAAATATATTATACATGTAGAGCTCAATTTAATTTTTTTATTTTAATTAGCTTTAAGATTGCTTTGAGATTGTTCTGCAATATTTCCTGAAGACTTTAGTTGTTAAAGTAAAAATTATTTGTGTTTGCTATGTAATCTTGCGATAGTGGCATCTAGCGGGAGATAGTTAACTACTTAGAAAGATCGATAAAGAACTAAGAACGTAGTTTTACTGATCGGTAGATGAAAAACACAAAGTGATCTGACACCCCCTCACCCCGCAAAATATTACGCATTGTTATATCCTGAAATCATAGACGTATATTATAGGCGAGGCATGTTGAGGCAAAATGTGTCTACAGTTAAATGGCCCCACTTTTAAGATTTTTGGGGCCATTTTGACATTTAAAGTATGGTGAAAACAAGATGGCTGACATTTTTAAGTATGGTGAAAACCAAGATGGCGTAACTTTTTATAGTATGAAGATTTGTTCTGTCAAACACCTCTCTGTATATGCTCTGTTGTTCTATATGTTCCAATCGAACTGTGTGCTGTGTGCTAGTTTTTGTCACTACTCGCCGTGAAAAAGCTAACTACAATATGAATGGCATCGAATTACCATTGTTTGCCACTTGTTTTGATACGATACAAATTGTAGTTAACTTCTTCACGGCGAGTAGTGCCAAAAACTCACACTCAGCACACTGATCAAGACGATTGGATGATAGACTGTATGGTAATTTTATTACAAATGCCAAAACCCACCAGCGGCATTAGCCTCCTCAATCATCACATTTCGGCGGTCGTCATCATCATCATCGTCCACCGACGCGGCGGCGAGGGTCGCAGCGCGGAGTCGACGCCGACTGTTGAACTTCTTCAGCTCCTCGACTGTACCGCCAAGGTGGATGCGGTTCTGCTTGTCGCGGTCCTGTTTAAAATGTATTAATTTATGAATACAACCACAGAACAGATAAAAGAGGTTAGAATGGAATTAGTTTCGAATTTGTATTAGAACGCGTGTCGCCGCTTGTCTCCCACTCTTAATTCCACTACAAGGAAGTAACCCAATACGTACGTGCTTTACGCACACAAATAAACCTTACGCACTTAGGTTGCTAATTTGTAATTGGTTGTCACACTAACGTAAACAATGCATTTCATGTACACTTACACACGCGCACTTTTCTCATACACGTTAGGGCGACCAAAGGTCGATAATTAATATCGATAAAATTATTGTCACTTTTTTTGCAATAGTTCGCTTAAAAATTTGAGGGGAGACGGGGTACGACTAACGGGATGTTCTTAATAATCAATTTATTATCCATACTAATATACCTACTAATTACTAATTTACTAATCCATACTATAATATTATAAATGCGAAAGTGTCTCTGTCTGTCTGTCTGTCTGTTACGCTTTCACGGCTAAACCACTGAACCGATTTTGATGAAATTTGGCACAGAGGTAGAATAGACCTTGAGGATGGACATAGGCTCTTGAAGACAAGTAAATAGGCAAATGAAACGAGTAAAATATACATATTTTTTTAATATTGAGCAATAAAGGTATTGAGCATTGAAAATGAGTTTCCTACATTTCAGGGGCAGTAAATTTAATAACATCAGTTATTATTGTCCCTGAAATAATATGTATTTATTAAGTAGCATGCGCTTGCTATCTTTTAAATTCGAATTTTTAAAAATGAAATGCAATCTTACACTTATATATTTTTCTATGATAGCTTTAGTTCGGTCTGTAACATGGCTTGCTGTAGGATACAATCCAACCTGATGATCGCTTATGTTGCTAAATAATTGAGTTCCAACAAAGCTACGCAAAATCTTCGCTGTCAACATATGTTTATTGATATGTCGAAGATTGTCGATGTAGATTTTGATAACAGCTTCGGACGTCTTACAAATTAGTATAAGTTCTTTTGAAGGGTACAAGAGACCCCCCTTTGTCTTTAGCTACTATAAATTTATGGTCTTAATTTATTTCATTGGACAACAGTGCTCCAATGCAAATGTCGCAATCGATTTTTTTAATTAAAGTGTGTGCTATGTGACCCGCGATGTGACTAATAACCTGTTTACTAAAATCAGAAATATTTTGGAAAAATAATTGTATGTCTTCATCATCATTATCTTCGCAAACCATTTGAATATTGTCATCGATTAAACCATTACTAGTTGTTTTGTTTATTCTTTCTATAGGCGATGATGCGCAATTAAGTATAGAAATATTTTCAAGAGCCATACAATTCCCAGTTTCCAGAGCCTTCAATTCGATATGCACCAGTAGTTTTTTGTAAGCTGCCTTAAATTGGCGTGCCGTCGGATTATTGTTGGCTCCGCCATGTGATCTTATATTTCCAAAGAGCATCTCGAGGTGGTCTTGGCTAATCTTATACATAGGCATATATACAAGTAGTTGATTACGTATTACATGGCTATATATACGTTTCACTGCTTCAGCACAACCAATAAAACCAATAAAGCCTGTCTTACGCGGACTTTGTATTAAAAGTCTTTCATCCTGGCATTTTAATTGGGATAGATAAGATACTGTCGTGTCTAGGAATCCTAAAAGCTGCATACATATGCATATACATGTAAATTTATATTTTTCAGAATATTTGTATCTTCATCTTTCAAACAAAACTTTTCTTGAATATTTTCTAAAACTTCCATTTTATTAACTTTTATTTTTAATCTTCTATTCTGAGCTTGTATTCTTTTGATTTGTAATCTCTGCCGTTTGATTATATTTTCCTTCGTGTCAATAATGTTGTGCAGTTTTCTCTTTCTAGGTGTCAATGCGTTTGAAGGTGACAATAAATTTTGCTGTGAACAGAAAACCATTACAATAACTGCGTACTAAAAAACCTGTAAAAAATATAAAATAATTTATTTACGTGTATCTTTGGTATCTTCATGGACTTATCTCTTCGAGGTGTAGATGGCGTCGATTTTTCTGGAGACAAAATCGGCTGTAATTTAGAAAATAAATGTTACAAATAAATGTCACGTGATTATTTTACATTTACAATTTATTACCATTCCAGTATGGGATTAGGTTCAAAATGTAATTACATTATTTTGACTTGTTTTTTTATCTACGGTAGACGCCGCTTGAGTTAGCTGGCTGGTTGATGCAGCTTGTGCAGTATCGCTTGTAGATTTCTGAAAAAATAAAGGATTTTTGTAGGGAACAACTAATTCATTTCAGCCCTAGTCAGTAAAAAATGTTCGTGATGATGTATAATGACCCCTTTTCAGGTTTTCGGTAATTTAACAATCGATCTACACTAAAGAGGCTAATTAAAGATGATATTATTTGATATATAGACTGATGATAATATACACAAGAGAAGATCATATTGAAGGAGAAATTAAGTACACTACTCAGAAAATAATAATTAAGTTTTATAGGATATAAACTACTTACAGAAAAATGCAAAACAATATATTTGTGCGGAAAAACTCCTGATTTTAAGTATTTTTTTCCTGACTTTTTTATTTCGTAATCAGATTCGGTAAAATGTTGCGAACAAATTGTGCTACATTTAGTAGGTATCCATTCTTGTCTACCAGTTGCTTCAATCCATAGTTTTCTGATATCTGGATCGGTTGGAAACCTAAAAAAAGATGTGTCTTTCCATTATAAATTACTGACCTCAACCCAACTTAAGGTACAAATCTTCTTAGAATGCTAAATTACATTTGGAAAGCTAAATAACAATAATATTATTAATGGTTATAATTAATAAACAAAGTTGCTTAAATTATAATATTATTAAATCATCAGCTTCTTATATCGACATTGTTTACATCCTGGTACAACACTATCGATACGCACGAAGTTCCTAGAATTGAAGCTATGATTCGGCGCGCGTAATGTTCGCAGTGAATGCAATACATTGCGTACTCGCATACATCATACGAAATCGTACCCATGTATTGCAAGCAATGGATAATTTTGCGCCTAAGTACGATTGTATCGTTTTCGATAACGAAGTACATAATGCTATGTAAATAATTATTAATATCTCTTGTAATTAAAAGTTTTTGGACTTACCGGTGGAAAGAAATTCCTTCTCGGGCTACACTACACACTTGGCTTCTTTTCCGACACGTTATAATAGCGCAACACGGCATTTTTAACGACTTTCTGCGGAGCTCCGTACGCTATCACAATAAGAGTGCGACTGTTGACCGATGAAACTTATTTCGGCTGACATATGATCATTTGATCATAAGTGCGGCGCGTCCGCCCCGCCTACATTGCCTTTTTAACCTCTTTTATCTGTTCTGTGAATACAACGAACGAACAATAAAGCCACTAGATACGGCCTAGTACTAGTCGGACTCGCGCACTGAGGGCTAGCTCATACTCTATAAGCAAGTCAATAAGGCTGGGACTGTATGATCCGCAATCCGGTGGGCCCGGGAAAATTCAGAGCACTGAAAATTGAACTCTTCGCTAATACAATAGAGTTGAAAATCAAACACATGAGTGTCGAGTTGTCAGATTACACGTTGGCATTTTACTTGAATGACAATTTGAATTGAATTTGCTCAGAATTTCCCCGACCTACCGGATTCCGGATTATTAGTCCCTGCTTACGATATAAAACTCCATCTCCCTCTCTCTATCGTCTGTATTATTACGGCTTTTTGTAAGATCTACAATATCTACTCACGCTGATCCACCGGTGGTTGAGCACCTCCTGTATGTTGATGTGCTGCGTGTGGTCCACGGTCAGCATTCGCTGCACCAGGTCCTTGGCGGCGTCACTTGTCTCACAGCGGCGCGTCGAGCTGACACTGTTGAGACTGCTGTCTACTCACCCTGATCCACCGGTGGTTGAGCACCTCCTGTATGTTGATGCGCTGCGTGTGGTCCACCGTTAGCATGCGTTGCACCAAGTCCTTGGCGGCGTCGCTTGTCCTCCCACAGCGGCGCGTCGAGCTGACACTTTTGTGCCTTCTGTCTACTCACCCTGATCCACCGGTGGTTGAGCACCTCCTGTATGTTGATGCGCTGCGTGTGATCCACCGTCAGCATGCGCTGCACCAGGTCCTTGGCAGCGTCACTTACATCGTCCCACAGCGGCGCGTCGAACTGAAATTTCAAGGGAAAAAAAAAATTAGTATGATTACCAAAGGATTTCGCTCTCCTATAGAAAGCATTATGATATTTGTTGATATACAAATATTTTGCTGTAAATACACGCTTTCGACCGCATTGCAATTCCTGTAGAACCAAGGTCAACAGCAGTAACCACAAACAGGTTAATATTATGATCATAGGGGTACCTAAGGGACAATTTAAGTTATATTGACAATGGAGAATGTTCACTGACTTTAAATGTAAACTTTCTGTATTCTCCGTGGAAAATAGAAGATACGTGTGAATGAATTATTCCGATATGTCAATTAGTTAGTTAGTTAGTTAGAGTAAATAAATATATGAATCCAAAGATACATACCCTCAATCGTCCACGGCATATAGCTTCAAACAGCCTCTCTCGAGTGCCAGTGAAAGGCAGATATCCAACCAGCAGCACATGAAGAAGAATTCCAGCGGCCCAAACATCTACAGGCTTGCCGTACAGTTGACTCGACACCACTTCTGGAGCCATGTAATGTGGAGTCCCGATGCGACCTAGAAAAGAAAAAAATTGTCAGCAAAAATATATTTTTTAATTTCTTTCTTTCGGTGCAGGGGTTCACAAATGTTTTAGGTTATGATGTGCGTTTTTTTAATAATTAAATATTTAGATCTACTTTCTACCACCTTATGCTGTTGTACAAAGCTTACTAGCTATTTGAAGTACTTTAGGTTTGTTTTAAAGCAGTGACTACATATTTTTAGGGTTCCGTAATAATCAAGGAACCCTTATAATTTCGCTGTCCGTCCGTCTGTCTGTCTGTCCGTCTGTCTGTCTGTATGTCCATCTGTCTGTCCGCGCTTCTAGCTTCTGTAATTATGAATATAAATTGATGAAATTTGGATAAGTTAAAGATTGTGTATAGATCTCGGTTCCGGCATCATAAAATAATAATAATTTTACATTTTAGGGGTGACTCTCCATACATGTGAAGTGGGGATGAAAAATATTTTTTTTGTTCTACCCCATCGTGTGGGATATGGTTGAATAGGTCTTTTAAAATAAAGGCAAGGTTTCATTAATGATTTTTTTACAAAGTCAACCGTTTTCGAGTAGTTGGTCGCCCCCCCCCCCCCCCCCCTAGCATTTCTAAACAATAGGAGATAGAAACTTGTAAGTTTCCATGTTTATAGATCATACCAAAAACTCTTTAGGAAAATTATTTTGAGCGAAATCGACCAATAACTTTTGAAGTAATTTAAAGAAAACCAATTGCGCGTTGATAGTTACGGAACCCTCCTTAGACATGTCCTAACATGCTCATGGTTAGGTTAGGTTATTTAAGCCTAATTCTAAAACACAATAGCATAGTGATCTACTATCGTTGAAAATACGGGTTAAAACACGGGTTTTAATGTGTTCTTTTTTAAATAACATATCATGAAGCATAAAATATTATGATCAGTTTGAATCCATTTCATATTTAAATACTATTCTCATGTTAGAATAAGTTAACCCACCAATAGTTCAAGTAAATACAATAAATATTTGCTAAAGCATTTGAGTATTGTGTCTATTTTATAAAAAAAATGTGTAACCATTATCGTGATGCAATAGCAAACACACATAATTATCAATCTAGTTACAAAGTGCAATAATTAATAATTAAAATATTTTAAAAAATAATTATTATAATATAATTTTTAAATTTCAAAAAATAGATTATCGCATTGGTGCGAAAAAGAATAGCGATTACCAATAGCAGAGGAGTGACAACAAGATGGGAAAAAATAAAATTATATTCCGTTTTTTTTAGCGATAGCAGTTATGATAACAGAACTAACTCGCAGTACCAAAATATCAGACATTTTAATAGTATTTATCAATCTACAAGCACAAATGTTTTACAATATGTTACATTTCATAGTTATGTAATATAAATTATACTAATAATATTGTTTTATTGTATTGTTAATAATATTGTTTTTAACGCTCAAAAATGCTTCCCATGTATTATTGTAACCTATTACGTCATAATATAACATTCTTAGCCTGAATCATTTAATAAAAACAATGTGCGAGTTATTTCCAGAATGAAGGCTTTAGGGTATAACAGTGTTATGGAAATTTAAACCTTAACGTATTGGCATGTGAATGCATTTTAGAAAAGTATACAATGAGTGCCTGTTTTATAAGACACTAATGATGAGTGGTGTGCCAATGAGTTTTGCACATTTGCACATGTTACATGCGGGCAGCCCCGGATCTATGCCATATGGCATTTGTAGATAAAAAAATATTGAAAAAACTAAAACAATCAAGAATCAGTCAAAACTTAAAATACAGATGAGTTATAATCAATTTTACATTTGTCCATCACAAATGTGTAAATAACATTTAAAACATATATAACTATAATAAATGGCGTAGTAAAAAAATAAGTTTCAAATGGTGGCTATAAATACACTTGAAAACTATTTCTTAGCAATTTTTTTTTTTTGTTCCTTCAAAAATATTTATTATTTTATCCATTTTATTGCTTTTTGAGGATTTTTTGTAACTCTAGGACTATACTAGATCTAGATCCAAGGCTGCAGTTAGGGCACAATTCTGACCGTCTTACCGTACTCATCGGATTTGAGATAAGCTTGGCCCATCGGACCAACTAGAGGTCGATTGTCCATCACCAACTCTGTACAACGGTGACAAAACAAACCATAAATAAAAATAAATTATATAAAATTAATCATGAACAAAATATGAGTATACAGTATCTAGCATGGTCCGTACTGCATTTGTATTATATCTTAAGTTGTACTATTAGGGAATCTAATCCATAAGCAGTAATGTACTCATTATTTATTTTCATAATAATAACGGCAAGCAGTCATAATACAACTGCCAATGACATATTGAATATTAATAACTTAATACGAACAAATTATGACAACAGTCAACTGCTTATGAATTAAATTCCTTGATAGTACGTTAGAAAATAAAATGACGAGTTAAATAACTACTAAACACGCGTCATACGTTTCTATGTATGATTCAATTTAATAATGTGAAAAAAATAATTACTTACTAGGTCAAATAAACAATGGCATCTCAATTGTTTTCCTCATTGTTTTAAAATTGTGCAATAGTTTGTTTCTATTTAACAGTGTCAAAGTGTTAGTGACCTTCCATTAGCAAGAATTTATTAAAAGATAATAATTAACGTTTTAAATATCAAACAGAGCCCTATACAGTTATTGACGGTTGGTTCGAGGCAGGCACTATTTGTACATGACTTGTGTTCATATATTAACCCCCTTACTAATAAATCTATTTACACAGTGGATAAGCTATACAATGTTTTGTCCTTGTCTAATACATTGGAGAAGTCGCTTGATAGTCAAGGACAAAACATTGCATACATTATTGTGTAAATATTATCATTAGTAAGGGGGTATAACTTTTGACAGTTACAACAGACATTATTCTAAAGCGGGTTTATGAAACGTGATTTTGTTAGCAATAATAAAAGTAAATTATTGGGGCCTTACCAGGCGGGACTTTTTTTTCTGTGAACAATAAGTAAATAATTTATGTAGAAATTTTGTTCAGCTATTGATAAATTAAGAACCATATAAAACTAAAAAAATATATTTTCTTATTTCATTTTGGTAACCAAATTCAAGTGATTTATGAACGCAATATAATATATAAGCCAGATATATGGTTTATCATAATCCAAACATGTACTTTAAATGAGGCTTCATCTCAAGGCATCGGTATACCAGGTATACCGGCCTTGTTAGCTATAGGCATAAGCAACTGGGCCCTTCTATCATAACATACTCGAGAACTCAAAGTATAATAATAATCTTAACATAGTATAAAATGAAGTAGCTTCTTTTCATATTTACTTAGATCTTTTAAGCCACTCAACGGATTTAAATGCTGTTTTCAGCAATAGATTGAGCGATTCAAGAGGAAGGTTTATACATATAATACATTGCAGTTCGCACCTTTTACATGCATTTTATGTTAACATACCATTAAATTAGACGATTAGATATTTAACTCACGATCAAATAGAATCAGACCCATTTGACAAAGGACACATAAACTGGGCCTTAATATCACAGCTTATTCAAGACCCCACAGCAAAAAAATGGCATATCAAACTACATACCAGGTGGGGCCTTGTCCGCAGTTAAGGCCATAGGCACCTCAATGTACCTTTATACGTCTTAAAGCACAAAACAATCCTAAAAAGTTGTCGTCGCCTTCTCGCACCAGCGAGCTTAGCATGAACACCATAGAAATGCGATTTGTCTACACAATAGACGTACTGACAGATAATATTATGCACAAAATGACAGATTTCCTTTGTCTATCTGTCATTTTGGTGGTTAATCTAAGCATGCTGGTTCATACGACGTGGGGGTCGATATTGATTTCATATTGAAATTCACCGACGTACCCGGTCGGACCGCATAATATTGTGTCGCATATTCAGCTCTACATACCAGGCGGGGCGCGGTTCGCGGTGGGCGTGGGCAGCTGCGCCGCGACGCCAAAGCCGCCCAGCTTGACGGGCGCGCAGTTGTCCCTGCCGGCGAGCAGCACGCAGTGCGGCCGCACGTCGCGGTGCACGATGTCGTTCTCGTGACAGTAGCGGAGCGCTTCGAGGATTTGACGCATGTAGTGGCTGGAATGATGAAAAATGCCTATTAATAATGTGAAAAACAGCCTCCGTGTTCCAGTGATTTAGAGCTTGGCTCTCGACTCGGAGATCGTGTGTTTGATTCCCTCGTTGGAACAACAAAAATGTTGTTTCCAAGTTCAGTTAGGACATTGTAGGTTGATCACCTGATTGTCTGACAAGAAAGATGATCCGAGCGTCGGATGGGCATGTAAAAAGTCGGTCCTGCGCCTGATATTTTGCCAGTCGTGTCGGTCATCCGTCCCACTGCGTTTTGAGAGTAGGAAGAGAGAGTGCTCGTGTACTACGCACACACTTGGGCACTAAAAATAACTCCTGCGTAGCTGGCCTGGTTCCAATGGAACCGGCCACCGTCACCGGAATCGGTGTGGGGAGCTGTTATTGTGAAAAAAACGACCAACCTTTGAATGTGGTCTGCCTATGTGTATGAGTTATGACGTCATATATCATGGTTATTTATGATGGGGCATGCCTTAACTTTTAAGACTAAGATGCAACCTCCGTGCGATACTAATTTTATTTGTTCCTATGTAACGTAGTTACATTTCCTTTCCGTAAAATCACCGTCATCTATGATTTGTTTGCTTAATTATTTGTCATTTAGAGGCTTTAGGCGCCATATATCGGCGCACGTCCTTACTAAAATGGCGTTAGCCTTCCTTTAATATTTGATTCATAGATTTTACTTCCATCTTTAATGATAAAAATAATTATTAAATTTTGATTAATAATGAAAATACAGTACATTTGTATTATTATATTACATAATATATTGATTATTAATATAATATACTTTATTTTGGTTTCTGGATTTTTTCTCTTTACGCTTTAGTTTCATAGTTGTCAAAAGTTTAAAAAAAGACGACGGAGGAGGGTATATATAGCACTTCTTCGAATGACGTTTCCTTTTTAGAATGAAATTTTCTGTAAACGCAAGATGTAGTCGTTTATAATATAATATTTTAACCCCGTGTAAGGGTGAGTAATTTGAAATATCTGTGTTGTGAATGTTTGCTAAATCACGCTTGTAATTAAAACACATTATTTTTTCCTGTGAATTAGCACCATTGTAGAATTTGTTGGCAAACCTTTTGATTGGCCACGTGCTCAATTTTTCATTGTTTCATTTTTCCGATCTTGCATTGTTAGATATTATTAGGATGTTTGTATCCAAATTAATTGTCCTTTATATCATTTTATCTTTTATCTTTTTTTTTGCTTATCCCTTATTTTGTGATGGATACACAGCCCATGGTTGGATCGTTAGGGGCTAGAACCATGGCTGCTGTGGTCCACACTCTTCACACGCTGGTATAAATATTTCCAGGGAACTACGGTACGGGTACAAGCACCGCTATCTACATCCTCGGTACGGCACTGCTTGACTTACCCTTCGCCATCTGATGACTATCTGGCCTGTGCCACGGACTGTCCGCTCCTAGGCGACCACGTCGTGACGAGTTCCTGACCCGAACACAGGACCCGAAAGCGCCTCGTCTTGTCATACCTACCGTCGACAGATCCAGCTAAGTGCCGTGTGGTTTAAAAGCCCCACCAATCTCTAAAGACACTAGAGGCTAAACCAGATACTTACGGCCTTCTGCCCACGACCCCTATTTCTTTTTATAATATATATATTGTCACGGGAAATCTGTTTTTATTTTAATTTCCCCCGTAACACCTACATAATGAATGTAGATATACACATACCAAGCAACAGCCTCGCTGTAGACAAATCCAGCTGTAGCTCTCCGAACAACTTCGAAACAAAGATCAGATCCGTCCATACTGAAAAATAATAAAGTTGATTTTTGTTAGGTACACAGGCCATGGAAGTGGTCTTGTGTTACATTTTCTTGAGTAATATTTTAATAACCTCAGCAGGCTTAGCATGCGCACCCTAGAAACACCGAAGAATCGAAAATATGACAGATTGAAGAAACATTCATACCATTCGGAGCAAAATAGTTCTTATTGTAAGGCAGCAAGGTCGATGCATCGTCGTTATGAGAAACATTTCTTTTCTTCCCGAGCATGATCTCCCAAAATAGCCTCTTTTGACAACTAAAGTAGAAACGTTTTCTTATTTCAATGTCAAATAGTCTTACAAATAATGTCAAGTACTCCATATCTTGGCGGTCCAAGACAAATAGTTTATTTACGTTCAGTCACAGTCATTTACTTCTAAATTTAGTCATTTTTGACACAAGATTTCCCGGCAGCCATTTTAAAAGTATGGCTATTTAGAAATTTTCTATTGACGACCTTGTTACCATGGATACTATTTTGCAACGAACTGTTTTGGATAGAATATTTCTTCTTTAAAATTATTTCTTCGGATCGCCATGCTAAGCCCGCTGGTGTTGAAGAGGCCAGAGGGTCACACGTTGAATTCAACATGTGCATGGAATAAGGGTTTTTAAGTTTGTGTCTTTAACAGCTGTTTGACACGACTTAGGCTGGGACTATATGATCCGGAATCCAGCGGGTCCGGGAAAATTCAGAGCACTGAAAATAGAACTCTGCGCTAATACAGTAGTGTTGAAAATCGAAGTGTCCATTGTCGAGCTATCATATATGCCATTGACATTTGACTCGACACTTGTTATTTCGATTTCAGCTCTATTGTATTAGCGCAGAGTTCTATCGTTAGCGCTCTGATTTTTTTCCGGCCTTCCGGATTCCGGATCTTATAGTTCCAACCTTAAAAGAAGCGCCGCCGGTTTGCAGAAAGTATCAAAAATTCTTATTGACAGTTTTGATACCACTTCAATCTCCAGATGGCGCTTTGTTTGAGTCAGGTCTGCCAGCGGCAGCAAAAATTTCGTAAACCCTCATTTATACTAATATTTTAAAGAGGAAAAGTTTGTTTGGTTGTTTGCATTGAACAGGCTCCAAAACTACTGGATCGATTTTGATGAAATTTGGCACAGATATAGAGTAGACCACGGGGAAGGATATAGGCTACTTTTTACCGCGGATAAATGTACGGTTTCCACGCTTCAACTTATGCGCGCACGAAGTCGCGGGCAACATCTAGTCAACAATACAAACATACAATAGCCATGGACTGTTACTCACTACTCGAACACCATGTACAGCATTCCCTCGGAGCTGTAGGTCTCGAGCAGCTCCACGATATGCGGGTGTTTGAGCATGTGACATATTGTGGCTTCACGTTTCAGATCTGGAAGATGAATGAAAAAAGGGAAGAGGTTTTTAAATTCCACAAATACAAATCTAAATCGAAAGACCTTTAGGTAACGAGCGTTTTAGTGGTAGCGGCAGAAAAATCAGCACTTTTATTAGAACTGTGCATTAATACAGTAGGTAGCTGAAAATCGTGTAGAGTTGTCAAATCTAACATTTGACACTTGACACTTCGATTTTCAGTTCTATTGCAGCGATGCCAACTCCGGGGTTTTCCCCCTAAATTTAGGGGGAAAAATCTATAGAGGGGGTTTTTATGGGGTACAATTTTTTGAAGGTATTTTTAGGGATAAAAATTTATTTAAATTTTTTCAAAAAATTACACAGTTCTTCTCACTTCAACTAACCGGAATTGAAAAAAAATTTTTAGACTAATTAACCTTCTGTGGCTTATGGGCGTTTCTCCCTGTCTGGAGACTGTCATTCGCTATACACGGTCCCCACTCCGGCACCGCGCAGCGCGGTATATTAAGGAAGTATAGTTTAACATACTTAATATAACGTTGGACAGAATACTGAATAACATTGCAGAACATTAATTTTTATTATTTGTTAGTCATTAAAGATTTTTGTAGTATTTATATTAGAAATTCTTAGTAATAAAAAAAAATTAGGGTGATTTTCAAGTGATTGTTGCGATTTTGGGGGTTTTTGACTTAAATTTGGGGTGAAATATTTTTGAACGTTGGTAACACTGTTCTATTGTGTCAGTGGATACAAGAGCTTAGGGCGTGTTTCACAATCTATTGATAAGTGTCAGATAGCTTATTGGCATGTATTGTCTCTGTCGCGCGATATAAATTAAGCAACGAAAAAACTTCCCAATAAGCTATCCGACACTTATTAGAAGATTGTGAAACAGGTCCTTAATAGCTAATTAGCTCCTAAGGAATTTATATGAAACCCCTGAAAAGATAATTGCCAATATTTTTTATAGGTAATTATTATTTCTACAATGTCTTAAATAATTGACTAAGTAATATAATCAGTGTCAATCATATAATCAGAGCCATCACGGTTCACAAGATACAACATGGTGACAGACAGACGGATAGACAGACAGAGCAGTCTCAGTAATAGGGTCCAGTTTTTACCCTTTGGGTACGGAACCCTAGAAACTAATTTTTTATATGTACCCAAAAAACAAATTCCCAATTTTACCTGCAGTGCTCAGTCCTGGGCTTGCTGTGAATCGGGCTACGTCCACAATTTTGACAGCAAACTGTTGGCCAGTCTGTCTGTGTACGCATCGTCGCACCAGACTGAAAGGACCCCTGAAATTCGTTTTGAATAGATTTTAGCCTTATAATATTAAGCATATTGGTGAAACAAATGGTTTCAGATAAGCAGCAAAATCCAGTGGCGTGCACAGGATTATGACACTGGGTATGCGGCGAAGTACTCGGTCACAAAAACTTTTTCGTTTATAGATTTTTAGCATAGCTACAGCCACGCGACGGATCTCTAAGTCGAAACCATGCCAACAGAGCAAGTCTTATATGTACTACTATTCATGTACATCTTCTACGGCAACGCAGACAAAACAGCGATCGATCGTCGCGGCGGAAGAAATTGTAATAAGTAAAATAATAAGCATATTTTAAAATATTATAAATACTCACCAGTCAGTCAGCTTCAATTTTCACATAATATTCAAGGTTCCGGTTACTTGAGATTACTATATCCCGATGTAAAGTACTAAATAATATGCAAGGAAAACAATATAATTTAATCGTGTGTACGTTGTGTACACACACAGCCAGTTATACGTTTCATAACTTTTAACATGAAATTTTCGAGTTACATTATTTTTCTGCTGATTTAATTGTTGTAACTCGGGTACACACCTACCTTTCGACAGAATTTGAATCTTTTCACTGAATGACAATTGTGAGAACTTGTTATTTTAAATTTTTAATAAACACACATTTTCAAAACCTCACAGTCAAATAACATTTTAAAAAAATCGACTAACTCACTAGTAAAATCAACAGTTTATTACTGAGTTTCTGTTATGTTAAAATTCATGTTAGTTAAAATAGATAGTTCATGATAAAATGAAAAATCTTTTAAGAAAACTATAAATAAACTGGAGCGATTATATTGTAAACAATGCTTATCACATGAAATATGCAATATGGCCCCCGCGAAACACAAAACGTTTCTTCTATTTAAACAAATAAAACCTTACTAAAAAAATGCGTAATGTGCATACATGATTCATTAGATTCGCGTCGTATTGTTTTTACTCGGATTATAAGCATCGAATAATTTCCGACAAGCCAGTTCGGCGGTTTTCGGAAGCGATCGGATAGCCGAACCGAAGCTCTCGGCTCGGCTCTCGGTTCGGCCATCTCCCGCCGCATGACTTATCGCTATTTAATCATGTCGATATTCATGGGTGTGTGCGTTTTCGAAGTATGAAAATTACACATACATGCGATGATTTGTCCTGCAGAACTAAACGGCATTAGTTGCTATTAAATATTAGGCGTTTTTAAGTTATTATATTTTTTGAATTAATTTATTTACTATTAATTAATTATTAAAGTCATCTAAAACGTACGAACGTTTTATTAAAATATCTGTGAATGACAAGTAAAGCACTGCATTTCTGCCTATATGGAGCGCACGCCCCTGGCAAAATCTGAACTAGAAACATAGTATAGAGACCAAAAGTGGGTAAGAAGTTTTTGTGTTTTTTTTTTATGAATTTGGTGACCAACGTATTTTTTTTTCAATTTCATTCATTGGTTATAGATTCCTTTGTTATATTTCTCCCGGAGATATGCAATTGCACCCAGTATGTATACAATATAATTATTATAATTGAGGAGATTCTTTTTAAATCTTGACTATTCCACTTTCTGTGATTTTCCACAATCTGAAAAAATAGTTAAATACCTGATTATCTTTTTAATTTTCGATTTCCATAAGGTATAATAAATTTTTGACGAAATCGTGATTTTTATTTTCTGGTGTAATTATCAAGTTTTGACCCAATTTTATTTTTCCGGAGTGTAACTGAATGATACTAAACAAAAAATAAATATAAAATCAGTTTCATCAAAAACTAAAACAAGTAAAATGGAAACACCTGATGATGAAACCGGTCATATTTATATAAAATATGTTGTATATTTTGTAAAAACCTAAATAAAGTGGAAATGTGTATAATAAAGTTGTGTGAAATTATTATGAACATTAATTTCGATCAAGAACCAACAGTACACTCAATCAGTTATAAAAGTGGAATAGTCAAGTTTTGAAAAGAAGCTCCTCAAATATAAACCTCAATTTTCATACCTCTATCACCAATCCCCATTGTTTAACAATAATAATGGTATTGTTCAACCTTCAGCAGTCAATATGTCCTTCACACATCATCTGTAGGTTGTAGGTGTTGGTAGTAGATGTAGGTTGTAGGTGTAGTTAATGGTGCAGGTTGTTGTAGATGTAGGTAGTATAATATGTAGCTGTATTGGTGAAGTTGGTGTAGAAGCTGTAGGTGTATGTAGGTAGTCGTTTGTCGTATTTTATAAAATTATAGTTTTACATTTCCTACACCTGAAAAGTTGAATTTATAAGAACTGTTCTAAAACATTGAACTAACTATTCTAAAACAGCTGACCTTGTGAGAAAACCTACCCTAAAAATTAGTTTAAAAAACCAGAATATCAATTCTCGTATTTAAAGTAGACTTTCATTCATTTACTTTGATTGTATTATAAGTGAAGCGGCTTGTTATCATAAACTGATTTTGTGACATTTGGACCAATCAGGAGGCTTTACACGCTGCTTTAACGTTCATCAGAATACCGATTTGACAGTATTAGCGTGACTTGATTGTAATTGTATTATTGCGGGTTTTATTTAGCAGAATTCACCCTCAGGTCAACTTGAATGGCAAGTAATATAGTTTGTTAAAATTTTGTTTATTTGTCTAAAGTCTGATTAACACAGCAATATTATTGCTTCAGGTGTGCAGCAAATGTAGTATGACCACTATAGATATACTAGAATATATATTGGGTTTTGTCTACAAAAAAAGAGAAAACGACAGAATGGTAAAAGAAATCTGTTGTTTCGTCAAACAATAGACTGTACATAGAACCCATTTGTACTGTACATGCTGTCCATGCTGGTTATAAAATTTATTGTCTACCTAAGTACTGGAATTTTCACCTATCGCTAGGTACATATTAAATATGGTATGGAAAGATAATTTATTGTTCTTAACAATTGTGTACCAATTATAGAAATTATTTTAGATAAAAGTTTATAATAAGTCATAGTATAGTTTAACTTTAAAAAGACCTACCTTTAATATCCTACCTATTATACAAAAAACATCTAGATAATTCTACAATAAGAGTTATCACATATAGTGGTGTTTTTTCACTAAACACATATGTTATGATTATTGTCCTATTTTTATATCATTTCACAGAAGGGGGAGTCACCGGCCAGGGTAGATAAATTAAGATTAATAAAATCAATTTAAGAAATATAGGGACCACGTGTCTGGACTAAAACCAGTATAACTCGTAAATATAATATGATGAGAAACAAAAAAACAATTAAAAAGTGAAATTATAGAATGGTGGATTGTGAAGTTGCAGGACCAAGAAATGAATAATTTTTACTTCAATTTAAAAACAAACATTGCTGTTAAAATCGTAACAGTATTTGTAACAACTATTAGTATGACAATAATCCATATAATCTCAGTAAACTTGTGTAAAATTGTAAATCAAGCAAAATTTAGTTATTTTGCCAGGGGAAATATGCCAGGGGAGAGAAGATGATATAAGAATTTTTAGGTTCATTATAGATAATCACACTTATGCTGTTAATGTAGTATTATGAAATTAAAGCAAATAAAGTAATTGTGTTTAACAAAATATATAAACCCTGAACCACCTATCACCTATTTTTGTCACGTAACTACCTATTATTGTCATGTACCTACCTATCATGTCAACCACCTATGTTGGTCCTGAAGATCGCTCAAGGAAAACTACATTTATCTCAGATTGTATGGTGTTGACAAAGGATGCGAAAAATACTCATTTATAATTTAAAAGTTTCTATTAAAGATTCAAATAAGTTAAATAAAAATATTAACTTAGATATTTTACAGTATTTTAAAAAGAAGTGATTTTAACACAAAATTACACTCTTTTTAATTATGTGGACCTGATAATTAAGAAAATAAAAACATCTACCACTGTACAAAAGCACTATTACTACTACAGTGTTGCATTGCTATATCTGAAAAATAACAGCATTCTAACGTCTTCTGTGTTTAGTATCACTCTCGTGTCCATAGACGTCTTTGAGCTCTGTTTAGAATACATTTGTCTTATCTTTATTATTTTTGTGGGATGTGGGAGAAAAGCTAAGTTTATTGAATTTTTCCGTAAACTTAAATACCTACTACTTAAAGTATATTTATTTCAGTTTGTGCTCAACATACTTAAGTTTAACAATTGATACAAATAACGGTGTTTCTTATCTGCAAGTTTAACAAAAACGGTAGAGGGACAGGGCAGGGGAATGAAAATCTAAGCCTTCAAAGGGCAATTTTAGAAACTTTAATTAGAATTAGACATTAAACTGTGATGGGAATAATTTTATTTTTTAAAGAAAATATGGCAGCTCTGGGATCCTGTATTATAACTCCATGTACACACAGAGCTATGCACGAGGCAAGGATAAGTTTTTATTAGGGCTGTTAATTGTTATAATTAATTGCAAAAACAATCCAACATATGGAATGAAAAAGCTATTTTAAACTGAAGAATGCACCACTTGCCTCTTTTTGTAGAATCACTCACTTAACAAATCAATGGTTTCTGTTGAGAACAGGGATTGTTGAAATCTTTTGAGACTGTTAAGATTGCACAAGCCATTGCAGATTAAAATATTATTTATTAGGTAAGCCAAATACTGTTTGCCCCACAGGCATTACTGAATTCAAGAGTATAAACATAAAAGAAACTTTACAAAACTGTTTTCATAGATTTGAAGAATTAGTCCCTTTTAAATATTTGACATATTTATTCAAACTATATTAGTAAAGAAATTTCTAAAATTATTGTTTACTTTTTTGCTATAGTTACATATTTTCTTATCATTCTTATTTGTAAAGCTATCCATCATCCATGTTAGTCCAAGTTTTGTTTTTGTTAAATTATGTATGTAGTACATATATTAAATCATAATTATATTATATAACTAGCTGTTTCCCGCGGCTCCGCCCGCGTAAATATACTATCGAGTAACCCGCGGGAATACTGTACATTTCCGGGATACAAAGTAGCCTATGAATAATTCAGAACCTAAGCTACTTCCATACAATACATACCATACATACCATACCAATTTTCATCAAAATCCGTTCAGTAGTTTTTGCGTGAAAGAGTAACGAACATCCATCCATCCTCACAAACTATTACATTTATAATAATATATATATAGTAGGATACAATAGCATAAATCAGTAATATTCGAATGATTTTTGTTACTTACTTGCCAATGATCTCACACAGTTCATACACATCATCGAACAATACTTCATCCTCAGCCATTTTTGAGGTTTAAAACAAGCACGAGTTTTTTTAGAAAATCACACGAAATAACATAGTAGGTATTTAATAATATCTACGGCACAAAATTCACTAGGTTACGCCCAGAAGCGAAAATCTTAATTATTTAAAACACTGTGTATGAAACGTTCACTTGAAGATATTATTTTATAATAAAGGGTGCACTTACTACTCAAAGAATGCGATAATTTGTTAAAATAGTTAGACTGTGCATATTATTAAAACGTGAAAATTTTCGAAAATTCGCTCATTTTTTTATAAATCTAATAAATCACTTATAAACTGATATAAAGTTTAGGGTTTACGCGTTGTATATTAAAAAATATTAATTAAAAGCAGATTCATAAAATATTACAATCAAAATTGAAATTTTAAATAATTTCTCATTTTTAGTATTTTCGTATTCGCAAATTGCAAATTCGCTTTTGACATTTACTGCTTACTAGTGCTGTCCGGCAGACGGTCATTCGATAGCGAGTGGAATCGAGTTTAAAGGGCATTTCCATATTATCGATTATTATTATCAACTCACAACGAAGCCGACATAACAAATTAATAAAGTAGTGAGTAGTGACGGTCTCCCAAACTACGCAAAGCCTGTCCTATGGGAGAAGTTAAAAAAACACAAAGTTAATGGTTACCTAATACCGCTTAACCATACGATGCTAAATTCAAAATGTTCGTTGTTCTTTCACATTCTTGTTTCTTTAGCGCTACTTTGATCAATCGTCAGTCGTGACTGTTGTCGGCCTGACCGAGCATAGCACTTCTTTCGGTCGGAGCTTTCCCTTTGGGGCTTCCACTTATTCCCACAATTTGCTAGTTTTTACCCAGCTCCCTACTTATTTGAATTATAATTGTTATTTCTTTACGTTTACAATGATTTGACAGATTCCATGCTATACCTACCTACCTATTTTATAAGTTAATTTCATAGAGTAAAATATTTTATCATGGGTTAATTTGTTTTGCTGTTTTAACCGACTTCTAAAAAAGGAGGCAGTTATACGTTCGGCTGTATGTATATTTTCTTTCTATGTTCAACGATAACATCGCCGTCTGTTAACCGATTTTCAAAATTCTTTTTTTGATGAAAAAAGGTATAATCCGAAGTTGGTCCCGTTTTCACAAAAGTACGAGAGAACTCCTCAAATTTTATATGAACACATAAGTATAATGTTTTCAACTTTTTCTGAAGTAACCCAAGCATATGCTACCAAAAAATAAGATTTCATACCAACCTATACCCTTGATCCAAAAGTACTGAACAGAACTCCTGACCCTTATATATACATGTTTGGGGATTTAGGCGTTGTTTAAAAAACTGCAAGCATAAGCCACTATGTCAATTAAAGTAATCACCATGAACACCACCATCATTCTACTATTCTTAGGCATTTTCATCCGTTATTGGATGATTTATACAGTTTTCTCCGAGCGAAGTACCCTCTCTTGAAATACTGTAGTGCCTGGGACAGTCGGTTTTTGAATGTCGTATGGTTGCCTAAGCACATACGGCCTTAGCACAATATAGTTAGCCTAGTCCAGAGGAATGACTGGTCAATACGTCTGGGGCCAACCATGTGCGGATTTCCCCACGATGTTTTCCTTCACCGTTAGAGCGTCCGTACTTGAGATCTGAAAATTCATTAGTACACCCCACAACCTGGAAATCGAAACTGCGCTCTCTCGAGTGCGAATGAAAAGGTCTATCCACGAGGCCACGGAGCTCGTTCTATCGTATCTACTCTCTTGCTACTACTGCTACTCTATCTCGTATTCTACCATACATCATCACATAATGATGATGTAATAGGTACTTCTCATAGTATTTGACACCGACGTGAATATCTTTGAACATTACTCTGCCGCTTATGGACAGATTTTCAAAATTATTTCTTTGATGTATTTGGGTATAATCCGAAGTTGGTCTCGTTGTCCTAAAGTGGTGACCTGATGATAGTATCCATGAGGAATCGAGGGAACTACTCGAAATCTATATAGACACATATAAATAGTGATTTTGACTTTTTCTGAAGTAACCCAAGCATATGCTACCAAAAAGTAAGATTCTGCACCAAGGTATAACCTTAATCTAAAAGCAATGAAGAGGACTCCTTAGTCTTTAAAGATACGCGTTTGGAAATTTCGAGTTGTTTATAGAACTGCAAGCATATGCCATTATGTAACTTAAAGTAATCATCAACATTATCTTATATACAATACCTAATGGAAGCTTGCGCGTATTCAGTTATACATTCGATCTTTATTTTAAACGTTCTTAAAATGTAATAATAATAGTTTTACCATTGTTAAAATATAATACAACAAAAATTAAACCGAAATCCAAAGTAAAAATACACAACAAAGTATGAAATACATCTTATGTTCTTAATAATTCCCTTTTAAAATTTGGCTGATATTTTAACTATTGTTTGCTCGAACAACATCCTGATAAAACAATATTTAAAATAGAACTCACGTTCAAGTTTGCTGGTACCGACTTCATAATGAAGAAATATTTGCCAAATTTAAAAGGGGAATTATTTAGAACATAAGATTTATTTCACACTTTTTTGTGTATTTTTACTTTGGAAGTCGGTTTAATATTTGTTAAATTCCAAAAAAGAAATTGACTAATGTCGGGACTAATAAAGGCCCGAAACAAGCCCGTAAGGCCGGGGAAAATACAGACCACAGAAAATAGAACTCTGCGCTAAACTACAACTGTATTCTAATACAATAAGCTGAAAATTGAGCACTTAATTAACTGTCGAGTCAAATGTCAATCTCATTTATGACAGCGCGACATTCAACACTTCGATCAGGGTGTCGAAACTGGCGATCGTAAGTATGGGCGTTCGAAATTCAAAATTATACCTATACAGGTGACCTGAAATTCGATACATTCCTTTGAAAGACAGAAAGTAGACCTCATTTACAGTAATATTTTTCATGGCATCCCCTATCCGAAAGTTGATATTTACAAAGTTATTGAAATTTCAAAAAATTTTTCTTTATTTTTGACTTTTTGACTTTGACATGACGTATTTTTAAAAATGTTTGTCTTTTTAGTGATTTTTTTATGTATTTTAACCGTCAATGAGTCAAATATTATTTTTAAGGAATAAATAGGGACAAACTAAGCGAGAATTTTTCATTATGAGACATGAAACAGAATTTTCTTTTAAGAAAAATGCACATTTTTCTTAAAAACAGGTGATTTTCTTAAAAAAATGTATGATACAAGGCGTACAAATATTCTAAATAACTTCCTTATCTCATTAGCTTTCCAAAAAGGTGCAAATGTCTACATAAAAATATGACGTTGTAGTAAACATATTAGAAGTAAAATGAAATAATGTCTAAATCGATTTATTTGCGATAAGGTTAAAATAAAAGCAAAACTTGAATTTAATTACGTTTATTGTGTTAAAAAAACATCAATGTTTAATTAAATTTAATAATAAATATTCTACTTTAGGTGTTGTTCAAAATGTGAACCTGTTTCTGATACAGGCCCGTAGTCTTCTCCGTACCTCTGTTTTGATTATTCTGGTAGTAAGACTAGTTTTGATTTCTTCTGCTGCATTTCTTATGCGGCTTCTGAGCTCCTCTACAGTAGTTATGGGTGTAGTATACACCAAAGCCTTCATATGACCCCAAAGATAAAAATCACACGGGGTCAAATCGGGACACCGTGCTGACCAAGGAATTGGCCCGCCTCGACCTATCCAGCGATGTGGGTAAGTTTGGTCTAGCCACTGGCGTACGCCGAGGCGGAAGTGGGCCGGGCAACCATCATGCTGGAAAATCATATTACGACGAGTTGCTATTGGCACATCTTCCATTAAACCAGTAATCTCCTCTCTTAGGAAATGTTCGTACATTTCACTATTTAAATTTTGAGGCAAAAAATGAGGTCCAACTAAATTATTATTAATTATACCCATCCAGACATTTAGACTGAATCTGGTTTGATGGGCCCTTTCTTTTTTCATCCTGGGGTTTTCTCCTTTTGATGCCCAGTAATGTGTGTTGTGGAAATCTTTTATCCCGTCACGGTCAAATTTCGATTCATCCGTCTACAATATTCTTGAGAAGAAATTGCGATCCTCCATGTCTGCATTTATCATAAAACGGCAGAATTCCATTCTTCTAACCGGGTCTCCCTCTTCCAACGCTTGGACAGGTGTGTAGTGAAATGGATGTAGACGCGCTGTGTGTACTGTAAACCATACCTTCCATTGACTCAATCCAAGTCTTCTAGCTGCCGCTCTTGTAGAAATAGAAGGATCATTTTGAAAAAGTGTTAAAATTTCGTCTTCTTCTTCTGGAGCATACAAAGGAGGTCTGCCTGAATCGCCACGTCTTCTATCAACACGGCCGCTTTTCCGAATTCGTCGAAATGTTGTTGAAAACACTCTAACGCTTGGCACTCGTCGATTCGGAAAACGTTCAACGTATGTTCTTCGTGCAGCAGCAGCATTACCATTACAAAGTCCGTAACAAAACAAGATGTCAGCGTATTCATCGTACTCAAAAGCAGCCATCGCGATACAAAAAATTCCCAAGTAGAAGTAAGGGTGTAGTTTAAGGCAACAATACGTCCGTACACGGCAATAGTTGACTTAAAACTAATATTAGCTACTAAATTTGCTCTCTAAGCCAGTCGGTAACTCATTGACAAAGGGCCGCGACGACAGTAGCCGAAACATCCCGAAGTTTGAACAAAGAAAGCAATTGAAAAGAAAGGTCGCCTCAGGTAAAGTAATTCTTGAGATAACGTTACCTGATGATTGTTTTGTCTTTGTTTATTACATGTTCATATTTTTATGTACATATTTGTACCTTTTTTGGAAGCTTATGAGGTAAGAAAGTTATTTAAGGTATTTGTACGCATTGTATCATACATTTTTTTAGAAAATCACCTGTTTGTAAGAAAAATATGCATTTTTCTTAAAAGAAAATTCTGTTTCATGTCTCATAATGAAAAATTCTCGCTTAGTTTGTCCCTATTTATTCCTTAAAAATAATATTTGACTCATTGACGGTTAAAATACATAAAAAAATCACTAAAAAGACAAACATTTTTAAAAATACGTCATGTCAAAGTCAAAAAGTCGAAAATAAAGAAAAAATGTTTGAAATTTCAATAACTTTGTAAATATCAACTTTCGGATAGGGGATGCCATGAAAAATATTACTGTAAATTAGGTCTACTTTCTGTCTTTCAAAGGAATGTATCGAATTTCAGGTCACCCTGTATATCGTCTGTGCAAACCATATAACTGTCTCGCTCTTATAACGTGTGTACTTTTTTACACATCCTTGATTAGTGATGCAGAACTAGAAGAAGAACAGATTATTTTTACAAAATTCGAAATTCTCTGCGTTTGAGAAATTTATTTAAATTTTAACAAAATTATATTAATTGCCAAAAACTATTTTTTAGTGAAGTGAACTCGATATCAAAATTTATTATGGTCAAAAAAAATATTTTTATAATCAAAGAACTTGCATCTCAAAGAATATCGGTGAGTATTTGTTTAAAATTTGCCTAAACTTCCCGATTTAATGAAAAGAGACTTATTCATGATAGATTTACATAGTATAAAAAAAGTAAGATTACATTTGTTTCAATAAATGAAATATATTGAGTAGTGATTTTAATATATATGCTAAGATTTATGATTGCAATGTTTCTCTATTAATAATATAAGAATTGAATGTTCAACAATATACGCAATATGTTATATTATTGCTTACCTAATATTGGTTATACTTGATATTTTATTTATAAAAATACAGACATATTATGTTTTCTTCTACCCGTCAGTAAAAACTTTATAGTTTAAAATAGGTACATAATAATTTTATACTTATTTTTAATACTTTTGTACAGTTTTACCACATACTTAATACTATAATTTTACATATAGTTGAACATTTATTATTATTGCGAATAAGTAAAACGTAGTATAATTTCATAATTTGCAGGTTATTGGATTTCAATTTCAAGGGTCCGCAATAATATTGACAACATGAACATATTATTATTAACGTTGCGTTACGTGGTTACACCGCAGTCAAATGTTCCTGGTAGGCCCATAGAAGTGCACCTATATTGCACCAACGGATAACCGCTGAAGATAATCAGGCTGTGCCGTATGTGATGACCTGAAATATTTTGATTACAAACCTTTAGACCTCGTACCCACGAGAGTTTTTTTTTTGTGGTCGCGACTCGTGACAGAAAAAACTGCACTGTAAATAGAACTCTGCAGCTAACCTACAATAGAGCTGAAAATCGAAGTGCCAAGTGTAAAATGTCAGATTTGACAGCTGTACAAAATTTTCAGGTGTGTTGTATTTAGCGTAGAGTTACATTATATTATTTTTATTTCTCTATTTATAGTGCAGTTTTTTCCTGTACGCGCGAAAAACTGTAAGTACTGTAGTACTACGGGACTACATAAAAATGCTCGTGGGAACGTTGCCTTACTTTTGTATTTTTTTAAATAGAATAAAAACGATCGAATCTTAGTTGTTTTGTTATTTTATTTACCCTTTTAACCTAATAATTGGGTCTTAAATTATAATAATAACTTACGTATAGTTTTTTTAAATTATTTTTTTCATTTTAGGCTTAAATCTTTTGCACTTTTAGATGATAGTATGTAAAAAAGCTAAGTTAAAGCTTCAAGATTCGAAATTTAAATGAATTTCTAACACTTTTTTTTATTAGGAATACCACCTCTTAATACGTAGTATAATTACATTCTCTTTGACTTCGATTTTCAACTCTATTTTTATTAGTATTTGCGCAGAGCTATTTTCATTTATCTAATAAATATTTAGGCTAAATAGCATTTTAATCATGTAATAAAACATGTTTAGCTAGACACGCATTATGATTTATAAGACTAAATGGCTCTGTCTAAAATCAGCTATGTGACAACCTATAACCATCTCAGCTGCCGTACGCGTAGCTACTTAATTGATACTTGATATTGTTTTGATTCAGGTTTATTTAAAAAAAAGGAAATCACGTGCCTAAAGTTTCTGTTATTGATTTTTCGAAACCTTATTTATGTACGGTAAATACGTATCGTGTTGCATCTTGTAAAAAGACTTATTAAGCCAACGAACAATTCAATTTTTTAGTTTGCAATTGCTCTAAATTGTAAAATAAGAGGGATTCAAGTAATAAAAAATACACACGTATATTTAAACGTTTTTTATTGAATTCCTGTAATTATTATAGGTTAAAATATAAAATAAAATACGTTAGAGCTAACTTTACGTTAGAGCTAACATTACTTTAAAGTTAACATAATATTAACCTTCATATTTTGAGTAATTAAATTAAATAAAAAAAATGCATGTAGATGCAACAGAGCTCAAAAAAATTGTTTATAGTCCCGTTAACTTATATTTTATACATTTAATTTTTGATTCATAATGCTAATTACTTAAGAAAACCTCTGTTAGATAATTCAAAAGTAGCTTGCTCTATGTTGTTTATTTTTCTACACTCTAGAGTCTAGAGAATAAAATACGATTTAGAATTATTACATCAAACATCACATTGGCGAAAGGCAAATAATCTTAATAAAATAGAAAATACTTGATTGTGCAATGACACTTGTAATAATAAACAATTGATACGGTATTTAATCTAAGTGGTGGGATACATTATTAAAATTCACAGATTTTAAATACCTTACAATAATACCTACCTACGTGTATTGCTATATCAAATGATGTAATTTTGGCTATTACAAAATACTAATTTTTAGCCTATATAAATAAATACACAATTTTTATCAAGTTTTGCAGTTTATTGCTGTGCTATTGATTTTTCTTTTGAAATAGTCACAACTAGGAACAGGGATTATCATCTCCGACTCTGGAGTTTTCGGATTTAATGACTTATTTACATTTATCTTGTATTGGCAGTTGTAGTCGAGTTCATAAATATCGAATGAGGATTGCTGAAAACAATAAATATTTAATTCTTAATTACCTACTTCTAATGATTTATTATTAAAAATAATAACCAAAAACAAATACTTTAATATATATGAATACAACAAAATTGAATATTATGAATTATTATAAATAATATTTAACACGCTTTCAAAATTAATTAAATAATAATAATAATAATAATATAGAAATATCAAGTCTACCTCGGTAATAGCAGATAATTCCTTATTTTCTTTAAACGGGCGTTCACATGTTATTGCTTTCCAGTGGATGTAATATCTGTAAATAATATAAAAATAAAATTAAATGACTTATTATTACCATTAAAATAAAATAAAAAAATGTGAATTTGAATTTCACAATTTTATTTAAATATCAGCCATTTGTAAGGGGCATCCTGACCATCCAGCTTGCAAATCTAGCAACCTGTCAATAGTATCAAATTGAAGCGGATTATTTGGCAAAAAATAAAAACTATTGACAGGATTGACACTAATGTCGTCCTTAAGCGCTGGATTTGCAGGTAGATAGATAGTCAGTATAATGCTCTTTATCGGCCAGTTCGTCATTCATTTATTTGCCGGTTTTTTGCGATTTTGACGTCTTTCTTCAACAAATTTGACGTTTTTAATAAATAGTTATTGGTAAATAGATTAATGAAACGGGAACCGTTTAAGAACCAAACCGATTAAACGATTTATAATCGTATAACAGTTGTCATAGATTAAAGATTCATAGCTGTTGCCCCTCACTATAAATAAAAGAAAAAAAACTGAGAATAGGAATATGTCACGGGTTACACGGGTGGTTTTTTTGAGCGATTTTGGTTTTGAATAGTCATTGGTAGGTACAAATTATAAATCGAAGATTAAATAAATCATTATCTAATTATTAATTCACGTAAAAATTAGAACTTAAAACTTGTCAACATCTTGGCAATATAATTATTAATTGGCTGATACTGCCCCATTCTACTTACTACAATTAAAAAATATGTGAGTTTGTGAGGATAAGTGGGGATGAATATTGCGTCCGGAAAACTTTCCGGCAACCGGCACTATTTTATATTTCCATCATTTCTATTTCCATCCCAATAGGATACGGTTCGATGATTGTTGCATATCATACAAAATATAAGTTTGATGCTACGATGCCTGATTTTTTAAAATAGCAATGAAGTTATGCGACTTGCTATGTAGACGACCTCTCTGGCTCAGTGTTTAGCGCATATAATACGTATTTTATGTATAATTTTGTACTGTGATAACAAACAAAGTTAAGAATCTTCGTTTGTGGCACGTGTTGCGATAAAAGTAACCTATAGTAACCAACCCCAGTCATCCTACACATTTCTGCCCTATATCCATCCTTCCCTACCTATCGAAGGTTCTTGAAGCCTGCGTCCATAGGCAGTTGTCCAGATTTGTCTACCAAAACGATTTACTTTCTCCACTTCAATCTGGTTTCAGACCTGGACATAGTACAACCTCAGCTCTGTTAAAAGTGACAGGATTCGAGAACTCTAAGATTACAGTCCTGGTGTTGGTAGATTTCTCAAACGCATTTTATCATGTCAATCATGACATCCTACTGGCAGCACTCTCATGTCTTTCGATCTCGTCTGAAGCACTAAATTGGATTTCTTCCTATCTAAGGGGGCGTCAACAGTCTGTACGTACAGATAAGTCGTCCTCCAATTGGCAATATCTTGACTCTGGCGTCCCCCAAGGCGGTATTCTATCTCCCCTTCTCTTCTCAATTTTCATAAATCTTGTTACTAGAATACTTCGAAATGCGTATCATCTGTATGCTGATGACCTACAACTCTATGGCCAGGCAGAACTAGAATACCTATCAACTGCCATCGAAGTCGTAAATCGAGATCTTAATGCCATTAAAGATTGGTGTAATAACTTTGGACTAACCGTGAATCCGGCTAAGTGTCAGGCCATTCTATTGGGTAGTCCTAGATACTTAAGCAAAGTGAACCTAGGAACCCTTCCACCCGTTATCTATAACGGCTCTGTTATTCCTTTTAGTCCAAGCGTCAAGGATCTCGGTTTACACATCGATTCGACTCTTACTTGGCAGACTCATATTACAAATGTTTCTTGTAAGGTCACTGGCATCTTGCGGTCCCTCTATCGTATTAAAAATTTCCTTCCTTTCCCGGTCAAGACAATGCTCGTCCAATCACTTATTTTTCCCATCATAAACTATGGTGATGTGTGCTATTTCGATCTCAATGCCGACAAACTTAATAAACTTGATCGCCTTCTCAATTCTTGTTTAAGATTTTTTTTCCGCCTATCGCTGTAAGCTGCACTGGTTACCAATACGACAGCGCCGCTCTGTACGAGCCTTGTGTATGCTGTACTCTCTGTTACATCATCCAAATACTCCCAAATATCTAATTTCATCATTCCAGTATCTTTGCAGCAGTCACGACAAGATCCTCCGATCCTCTAACAACGCACTTCTTTTTTGCCCTTCCCATAGATCCGGTATCGTTCACTCGTCTTTCAACATACAGGCTATTCTTCTCTGGAATGCTCTTCCTCTAGAAATCAGGATGTCCAAAACCAGAGACACGTTTAAGCGCAGAGTCCGTGAGTTTTATGCGACACAATTGGCAGAATCCTAGTATATTATATTATTATTATTTATATATTATATAGTATGGTATTTATATTTTTTAATATTATATGGCATATTATTTGTATTTGTTAGTTATATGCATATATTTTGTGTATTTATATTATACTACTTTATTTATGTGTTTTAGCTACATATTATTATTTTGTTCAGAGCTGATTATTGACTTGTTTTATTTTTTTTTCTCTATTAGCACCTGCACAATTTTGCTTTTGTACGCCTAAAGGTTGACTGGTAGAGAATGCCATATGGCATTAAGTCCGCCTATGTACCTGTTTTTGTGCATTAAGTGTAAATAAATAAATAAATAAATGCTGATTGACTGATATATCCACGTACAGGCCAAACCCTTAAGGCTATAAATTTGAAATTTTTCACACGTAGGCATTTCTTATATGACGTAGGCATCCACTAAGGAAGGATTTTTCAAAATTCAAGGGGCTAAAATAGGGAATAAAAGTTTGTATGAAACTTTTTATTCCATGGACTTGGAATTGAGTACGGAAAATAATGAGTCACGTACTTTAGCGTTTTTCAATATTCAACCTTAAGAAAGTAAAATAGGGGATGAAAGTTTTAAATTATAAATAAAGATATCGTTTAAAACCCAATTTCACGCAGGTGAAGCCGCGGGCCAATGCTATTTATATTTTTTGCAGGCACTATCAAACTCTAAAACTTTTCTCTATTGAGTTCATCTCTCATATTATCTCATCGTTTCTTAAAAACAAATTTGTTCGCTTTTTTTTCGATTTATTTTGCAAATCCGAATTTGGTAGTCGGCTACCACCCTCGGAAAAGACTTATTAATTATTTTTCGGGTTAACATATATCGGGTTAATACATATATGACACTCACAAATAGTGTGGCTTTCTATTTGTAAAAGAATTTAAATAATCGGTTGAGGTAGATCCAGAGACTACCCCTTACAATCTCGATAAGTCACAAACTCGACCTCTTTATAATATTAGCTTTACGTTTTTATAATAAGAGTATAGTTATTCCCTGTATTGTATATATTCCTGCGATAATAAGTAGCCTATGTGTTCATCCAGAGACTAAACTACTGCCATATCAAATTTCATTAAAATCCGTTCATTTGTTAATACATAAAAGAATAACGAACATCCATATATCCATACATAAAAACTTTCGCGTTTATAATAAGTAAGGATATGTTCGTCGTCGTGTTTTAATGATTTCGAAAATCTCTTGAATAGATATACGTTAGTTAGTAGGTAGGCGTACACGGTACAGACTTTGACTTTAAAAATATTTGGGATTGTGGTCACCCACCCGTCCAGTTGAATCCATGACCGGCGTTTCGCTTATTACTCCTGGACCCTGGTATTAATATACATCAATGATTAGGTAATACCTACGTAAAGTTTCAGCCAGATCGACTAATCAGTTATTCTATAGCATTTTATATGTTATAATTTTTAGTGGAGCAAACCAAAACGCATTAGTGAAAACCGCATTCATTCAAATCAGTTAAGCCGTTGTACTTCGTACGCGCAAAAAAAAAGTCCTTTCGCGTGGACTATTCTATATCTTTGCTAAATTTCATCAAAATAGGTCCAGTAGTTTCGGAGCCTATTCAATGAAATAAACAAACCTTTCCTATTTATTACCCGACTGGGTTATTTATATTAGTATAAAATTATGGATGTGAAAGTTTGTGATGATGGATGGATGTTTGTGACTAAATAATTAAAGGAAATCTCGAATTTCCTTTAACGCGCATGAAAGTAGTCGGATAGTAGTAGGATAATTATAAGACAAGTACCTTTTTCTTTGCCCGTAGTCCCTTGTGACTGGGTGCCATGATATTTTCGCCTTCAATTTGTTGTCGATCCAAACTATTTTCTCGAATTTCAACCCCCTTATTTTTCCGTCGCCTTTTCGTCGTTGTATCTGTTCTGGGGGTTGTTCTGAATAAACTATCGAATCTAGAACAAAAGTGTGAAAATATTATTGACCATCCAATATAATGATCATCATCATCTTCTTCACTTGACTTCACACATCATTATTAAGGGCTTTGACTATTTTATTAACCGTAGACAAAAGACTGGACGGGTGTGAGACGTGTCTGTCTGTGTGTATGTTAATCGAGAGTGTTCTTAGATATCGTTCAAACCATCCGCTCGCACACTGCTTGACAATGCGGGGGTTTTTAAATTTTGTTTACGGGTATAGACTATAGACCCAGAACATTTTTATCGGGATTAGATATAAGATATTATCTTTGACCTGCAAATTGCAATCGACCCGTAACTACCGATTAATAATAATAATAACTACATAGTTATTTCCTAATTTAAACGGTTTCCCATATGGCCAATTGTTTGTTATGTAATAATAAAATATGTAGATTCAAGTCAATAATAAGTTTGCATGTTATTATTATGTAGATTAGTACTAATGAATAGTTCCGATAGCGTTAACACAAACAATTGTGTAAGACGGGTGGGCAGTGGGCAGGCATAAGCGATCACACGCAATTTCCTACTTTCATGCATTTCATCATATGTAATCAATCATCATAATAACCAGAATTTAATACTTCTATGCGTATTTTGATGTGGAATAATCTAAATAGTTCGACATATTCTCGCAATGTACCTACATTGAGAGCTATCGCAAATGACGTCAAAAATAATGAGAAAACCTGTTATAACTAGTAATAATACTAAATATTTGCATTAATAAAATAAAGGTATTGACCTAAAATATTGCTATTTAAATCATTTCCTAGATTGAAAAATGGATACTCACAAAGGACATTAATATCATGGACATAAAGTCAAAATTTGGTCATACTAAAAATAATATCCTACCGTCTGCGCTAGTTGTGTTGTAGAAGATGGCCGCCTTGTCGCTCCTGAGTTTGCCCGTACCAAACTGGCTGATCGACTGCACTTGCAGGAAATACATCGAGTTGGGCTGCAGATCTTTTATTTCCACGTAAGTTTGTTCCTGCATTTAGTTATTATTTAAGCATTTAATATTATTAATACTGATACAAGTATTGTCCTTATAGCTACAGTATCGAAATGGGAGATCGAATTTTTGTAAGGGTCGCAAGCGACATGTCACTTAGCGATGACTTGTGTCAAATCAAATGCATTTTTGATTTCGAACTTCGCCGTCGAAAGTATCGTATGCATCTTGACTGAAGGCCCTGCTGTTATTAAAATAGCGCCAGTAATCCCGAAGCAAACGAGAACACGTCTTGTTTAAAATCTCGGAATAAACAATAGACATCCAAATTGATTTTGTTTTGTTGAATGCTTCTGCGCTTTTATTAGCTAGTGAAATCACTACATTGCCCGGGGCTCCGCCCACGTAAATACAGTATCCCACGGTAACACTGTACTTTTACGGGATAAAATGTAGCCTATGTTTTAATCCAGAGCTTAAACTACTATCATGCCAAATTTTATCAAAATCCGTTCAGTAGTAAAATCGTAATCGGTAATCCGTCAAACATCCATCCATCCTCACAAACTTTCACATATTTTATAATAATAGTAGATATAATAATAGCGCTTTTTCACAAGCGCCTGATAAGTGACAAATAGCTTATCCGGTCTCTGTCGCTCAGTATAAGGTAAGTAAATTATAAAATATGTGATATAATAATATGGCCTTTTCAGTCAATTTGTATCTCTATTGTTTATTCCGAGATTTTAAACAAGTGTTCTCGTTTGCTTCGGGATTACTGGCGCTATTTTAATAACAGCAGGGCCTTCAGTCAAGATGCATACGATAATTTTGACGGCGAAGTTCGAAATCAAAAATGTATTTGATTTGACACAAGTCATCGCTAAGTGACATGTCGCTTGCGACGCCTTATGTCAAAATCCATACATTTTGTTTTCGAACTTCGCCGTCGAAATTATCGCAAGCATCTTGACTAAAGGCCCTGGTTATTTTACCTCAGTACTTCCATTGTATAGTCCAGACAGTTCCTTCAATTCAGATGCAATTTAATCTAAACGTAAACAAAGAGAAATAGGATACTATAATGCTACCAAATGAAATGTCACTTATTTACCGTCTAATCAAAATATAATACGACACTTTAATTAATTCGGTCGACTTTAATTTTTTTCTTTACATTTGGATGAAATTAGTTCTGATTGTGAACTGAATATGTCCCATAATAATGCAACTCAGCAACTTATAGACTTTAGGATGTTGCCCGCGACATACATTTTGCCGCTATAAAAAGCCTATGTCCTTCCCCGTAGTCTAATCTATATCCGTGCCAAATTTCAACAAAATAGGTCCAGTAGTTTCGGAGCCTGTTCAATGCAAACAAACAAACGAATCTTTCCTCTTAACAAACATCATGATTATTTACCTTAGGAACACTTTGATGGTTTACGAGCACAGAGTCTAGTTCCCCTCCCAGCCCCCTCACTCGCCTGCTCCAGAATACCTTGTACCTCATCACTGGCAGATCTGACTTCGGTTCCTTCCATTCCAGTTTGATAGTCACTGTGCCTAAATGCAAAGAGCTTTAGTATTTTGAATGTAATGCGTTGTTATGGTCAGTTCACACCGAGACGAGAGCAAGAGTAGCCATAGCTACTGTTTGTTGACTCTAATAAAAATAAAGATACGCGGCATAGCGCATTTTAAGATAGCTATTCAAAATTGAACTTTATTTATTACAAAAGTAGATGCGCGTTTCATTGTAGGAGTTCGAATGTACGGTTGCACCGCTCTGCACAACACGTGTAGTGTGTGACTGATATCTTAAGAATCATATAGGTATATTTTTGTTAGGGATTGTGTCCCGGGACGTCTCGTGTCCCGAAGTACCGCGACATTCCGTAATATTAGTTGTCTCGAGTCCCGAGACTTTCGGGTCGAGACTAGAGACGAATTGTGGAAGAAAACGTACAGAAAGTTTGGAACTACAGTATTAATTAATTAAAATTAAATAACGTTTATTTCAGGCGGCATAGGCTCATATTATAAATAGCTTACAGACTAAATAATTAAACACAATTAAACCGACATCTGTTGAAAAGAAGAGAGTGTTTTCCTATGAGGAAAGAGGAGTGTATTCCTTAGTATGTTCTAGTCGGACAAAGCTTTTTTCTTTAAAGTCTCGAAGTCCCGGGAATTCCTGGGACTTTGATGGTGGGTTGTCTCGTGTCCCGGAACTTTGAAATTGTCTGGATTTCCCAAACCCTACTTTTTGTGTAGTGAATAAATTTCAATTTTGAATAGTTATCTTAAAATGCAGTGTGAACTGCAGCAGTTAGTATAGCAATTAGTAAAGTTTTTTGACATAGTTCACCATTGTCCGAGCCGACAGGTTGCACCTTCAGCTTCTTAGGCGCGGGGGGAGGTCGCGGCCCCTTGCGCGGGGTGAAGGCGGCACTAGGGGAGGAAAACCCTCTTGTGCCGGCCGCGCTCACCGCTGCCACTCGGAAGCGGTACCAGCGACCCGGCTTCAACAGGTTGCGGAGAGAGACTTTGGTCCTGAAATGTTGTTTTTGGGTTAGGTGTGAAAATTGAGATCCGCATTTGGTAAGTTATCGATGACGACTTTAGGTCCTGAAAAGTTGTTTTAGGCCGGGACTATATTGTCCGGAATCCGGTAGGCCGGGGAAAATCGGAGCATTGAAAATAAAACTGTAAGCTAAATACAATACAGCTGAAAATCAAACACACAAGTGTCCAGCCAAATATCAATATCATAATGACAACTCGACATGACACATCTATTTTTAACCCTATTGTATTAGCACTGAGTTCTATTTATATTGCTCTGAAGTTTCGCGGGACCGCCGGATTCCGGATTATATAGTCCCAGCCTAAAGGTGTGAAGGATCAGGGAGAGCGTAAACGGCAAGATTTGCGCAAGATAGAGAAGGAATATCGTGGTTTTTCGGATACAAAAATGAATTCTGATAGGTCTCTAGACGGTGAACGGATAGTGACGGTAGGTTTTTTAAGCACTGCACGGAATTTGATCGTCCGGCCGGCAGCCAATTTTTTACTAATGCCCTTATTACTATACAAAAAATCTACCGTCATTATCCGTTACAAAATAGATATTATTGGAGATTGACCCTAGAGTCTAGACTCTAGACCTATCAGTGGCGAAGGCTGGTTCTCCTTCATAGGGAAGCCCTAGCCTGTATAATAGGTAGGGATTTGGCTGAGGGTATTCAAAAGGTAAGAGGGAAGCGAAGCAAATATATAGGGTCTTCAAAAGGTAAGTGAAGTCGATAGGAATTGAGAACCCCACGCGACTGAGTCCTATCCTAATTTCTAGGACAGGAATAAGAAAAGAACTGGGTTGGGTTAAGTGATTGATTAAATTACTTTAGTAAACAGTTTACGTCTCACAACTATTATAAATATGAAAGTTTGTGAGGATGGATTTATGCATGAATGTATGCATCCATTCATGCATCACTCTTTCACGCAAGAACTAGTACATAGATTTTAATGAAAATTGTTATGGTAGTAGTTTAGGCTCTGGATTAAAACAGAGCTAACTTTATGTCCCGAAAAAGTACAGTTTCGGTTTCGGCCAAAATATCATCTTATTCAATGAATAAGTATTTGTCATGTATCATCTGTCATAGGGTTTTCGGCTATTTCCCGGTACATGTTATAACATGTACCGGGAAATAGCCGAAAACCCTATCCAAAACATAATCTACTAAAACAAAAAGTGTAGTACAAATCATTGTCCACATACATAATTTATTTTCTTTCACAAAATTTAATATAGATTAAAGGTGTAAAAGTAACGAAAAAGCATACCCGTATGTATTCGTTACTATAACAATTAGTACTCGTTACTATAGTATCGTTACGTTAATCGTTACTCCTGATACCTCATAACATGCTATGTTATGTTAGAGCAACGAATCAAGTTGTATTGCATACGCGTATAGTATGATGTCGCGGTGTCGTAACATTCGTGATTTGGTATAAAACATATATATACATAACATACCAAGCTGCGTAAGATGCATTTTTTCACTTTTCCGTATTTTGAACCAAACTAATTGTGTTTAAGTTATTCTAAATTTAGTTTGATTTAATATGTAAAGTGTAGAACTACAAGTGCACTGTTGACGGAATCAACGCTACTTGTGTGAACTGAAACAGTGTAGGTAACAATTAAATTAAATTATACTACGAAATGTATTCGTGTGTAACGTTTCATTACTCGGTACTGGTTTTGGTTTTCTACTCTAATATATATTCTAAAAAACATATTTTTGTTTAAAAAAAACAATGACGATTTAAAACAAGCTATAAAAAATAACGACAAATTCGCACTAGTAGATCTTATCACCGAAAGTGACCTTGACACTTTTAGTGGTCGTCGGTCGAATATATATACGTTGTCCGAAATGATTTTGCTTTTTGAACAGACCTTATGTCAGTATACTATAGAAATTTTGAACATGTTTTAATAAAAAATGTTCGGTTTCGTTTTTGGCCGAACCTGAGGGCAAGGACGAACGTTCAGTTTCGGCTGAAATCTAGGTTTGGCTGGACACTACAGACTGTGGTGTACACATAACACAATACATCTTTCGGAACTCCTAATTTCTAGTTATTTAGTTTGTAGCATTTTGAAAAGGTATTTTCTTAATAGATAGCCCACGGATTTGATTTCTATAAAAATCGGGTTTTTGCCTATCGCAAAAACCATTACACTGAATAATAGAAACTAGCTAGCAGGATACAATATGTGTAGAATTATCTGTAAAATGGCTAATAATAATATTATTGTTGGAATAAGTGGAAGCGCCAGATCTCCGACCGAGCCGAGATGGTATGCTCGGGCAGGACGAAACCCACTTGAATGCATTTTGTTTTTTTTTTTTTCGAATGGGTCTACGCTAATGGCTTTTGGCCGTCTTAGCTTAGTCGGTCTGGTGACTGCCATTTGGCTAGTCGTTTTGGTGGCCACTTGAATGCATTTCGGATGTTGTATATATACCGCCGATCTTAGAAAACTTCGATAGCGCGATTCAGGATCGTGGCGCTAATTGGTCCGCCACAATATCGTCAATAAAAACAAAAATCTAATCTAGTCTGTGCTATTATAGCAAAATTACCGAATGCTAAACTAAAAAAAAATGTTTTTTAGTTTGGTATTCCACCCACCGGGGCCAGGGTCTGTGTTAAAAAAAAGTTGAATCGATTACTGAATTAGTAGAAAAAGTTGCATCTTGTAACTAAGTTACAAAAAAAGGAAAAAAAAATGGTTGTCTGATAAGTCGGTTTACGGACGTTAATATTACATAATAACGTCATCACGGCCGATCGTGCCTCTTTATCGCTTGTTCCGCGCTCTCGCTTGCACGCTCTGCTCTGGTGGAACGTGACTCAGGCGGAACGTGACAATTTTTCGTGCGTGCACCTGGCGTTCATCGATTTATAAGATTATCATGTCATAAAACAAAGTTTTCCTATACAACCGGCTTGAAAAATACTAAATAAAAGAAACTTTGAAAAATAGAAACTGCGACTCAATTGTTTTTCCTCTCTGCGTAATGCAAAAGTTTTTACGAAAGTTAAATATGTGTTTCGTATTTTGACGACCTCAGTGGCTCAGTGGTTAGCGTGTTTACGCTCAAGCCGAAGGTCGCGGTATGGAATCCCGCCGAGGGAACAAAAAGTTTTCAATGTTCCTGGATCATGGATGTGTATTAATTAAATATGCGTATAATATAGTAAAAATATTAAATATATTATGTATAAACTAAAAGTATTAAATATACTTCCCGTAGTCTGGTCCCCATAACACAAGTTCTTCGGGTACTTGACGTGGTGTGAAGTGTCCATAGATATTATTATTATTATTTTGCTTGTAAAATGTAAATCTATATAATATAAATATTATAAAAGGCAAAGCTGATTGACTGATCAACGCACAGGCCAAACACTTAAGCCTAGAAATTTGAAAATTTGCACACATATTACTCATATGTAATAAGACCGTAGGCATCCACTAAGGAAGGATTTTTCAAGATTCAACCCCCAAGGGTGTAAAATAGGGGATATAAGTTTGTATGAAACTTATTATTCCTTGGACATATTTGCATATTATTTCGTATGAATTGAGTACGGAAAAAATAACGAGTTATATATTTCAGTGTTTTCTAAAATACAGCCCCTAGATAATATAGCCAACATAGGGGATGAAAGTTTAAAAGCTAATTTCACTTCACGCGGGCGAATCCGCGGCCAATTAATGCTAGTATAAATAGACATACAGACAGTGATAGATACAAATCAATTCTACGTATGATAATACAGGATGGACCATGAATTAGTTAACAATTTAAAAAATCATATAAAAAAAACCATTTGACATATTTTTAAAATTGTTTATTGATAAGAAAGTTAATGAT
The DNA here is from genome assembly GCA_037179445.1 of Phengaris alcon alcon. NCBI lineage: Eukaryota > Metazoa > Arthropoda > Insecta > Lepidoptera > Lycaenidae > Phengaris > Phengaris alcon. The sequence goes on along the minus strand of JAYRCH010000371.1, from coordinate 1,857,673 downwards.
TTGGAATTTATTTTTTAAAAATAACATCATCTAAATGACCGCCGTTTCGATTTTTGCACTCTTCTAAGCGAGCACCGAAATTTTCGAATACTCGTCGACAAAGAGACCGCGAGATCGCCGACATTTCTTCGCTAATTTTTTCCTTTAATTCACCTAGTGTTTTTGGTTTATGGATGTAAACACGACTCTTCAAATAACCCCATAAAAAGAAGTCTGCTGGGGTTAAATCTGGACTCCTGGGTAATCAGCCGAACGTTTGCGCGTTTATAAATGTGGATCACGTCGAACTGATGCGGAAACTCGCTGCACGTTCTGTTCGCTCCGAGAAGTCCATGGGCCGCCGGTTTGCTTCACGTTTAGTGTAGATCCCGTCTCTTCGAACTTCTTAACCCATTTCTTTATTAATGGAGCACTCGGACACTGATTTAAATCGTATTCAACGTGAAATAAGCGTCTCACAGTAATGAGCGAACTGTTGTTTAGATAAAATTGTTTCACACAATAAGCGCGCTGCGGCCCCGTGAAGCGATCCATTGCGACTAAATTTCCGAGAAGCGAGCTAGTGGTAAGTTCCCTCCCCGCTCCCCGCGCGGCTTGTATTAGCGCGGGATGTTAGGTTAAAATGTTAACGAATTCTTGGCCCACCCTGTATGTCAAATAATCATATATATAGACTTTATTTGTCTCAATCCCTGTCATTATGTTAACAAATAAACACTCATAGTGCATTTGAATGATTTCTTTCCTTTTTTGCGATCACAACATTGTACCACCATTCATTTCAATCCTACGAGGAATGCTCAGCTTACTGCGTGAAATTTATTGACATGATATCAATGAAAAACAACAATACTTAAGTCGGTTATAGACTGTACAATTTTCCTGGTAAGTTGAATAATGATTGACGCGACGTAAAATCTCTACCTCTGGAATTTTTGACTCTACATTTAAACTGAGCTACATACAGGTAGGTATACTAACACAAAATTAAATATAATTTAACACTAGATGTTCCCTGAGACTTAGTTCGTGCAAAAAGAAGTCTCGAAGGAACCATAATTTTTTTCGCGATGAAAAGTTTCCCATCCTTTCCTGTAGTGATATTTGAGTCAAATTTCATCAAATTCGGTCTAGTAGTTTCGGAGTCTATTCTATTCAATGCAAATAATAAGAATTTATCGCTTTTACATGTACGATGTGCGTAGCATTTTGTAACGCGTTCCAAGTAGCGTAATACCTAACCAAGAGCATGTCATGACATGTCTAAGTAGGTCCATTACTATCAAGGTGAAGAAGGTTTCCTTCGATATACTTGAAAAGTAATCGTCCGATTTTGTCTTACAAACTCTTTTGGAACTTACAAACCACTTTGGAGGCCGATTACTCGAAAATGGTCGACTTTGTAAAAATGTCATATATGAAACCTTGCCTTTATTTTGAAAGACCTGTTCAACGATACCCCACACGATGGGGTAGGATGAAAAAATATTTTTCATGCCCACTTCACATGTATGGAGAAGCCACCCTAAAATATAAAATGATTATTATTTTAAGATGCTAAAACCGAGATCTATGCACAATCAATAACTATACCAAATTTCATCCATTTATATTCATAATTACAGAAGCTAGAAGCGCATACAGACGGACGGACGGACAAAGCGAAACTATAAGGGTTCCTTATGTATTACGGAACCCTAAAAATGTGCTTTTCATAATTTTTGTAGACGTTGCCCGCAACTTCGTACGAGCAAAAATTCACGCGGGGGACAGGACCGTACATTTTACTGCGATAAAATGTAGTTCATGTGTTAATCCAGATCAGGGTTTCTCAAAGTGGGGTACGCGAACCCCTAGGGATTGCCATTCGTCGGTAGGGAGTTCGCGGCAAGATTTACGTAATGGCGGCTTGATGACTGGGTTTTCACAGTCATGATAAAAACGAAATACAGAAATCGACTTCATACCCGAGTGAGAATTAAGGTTAAAATTGTCCAAAATTACATCTAAAATTGACTCAATTTGCGACAAGAAACACTACACATTAATATTAATATTTGTTTATTGAAATAAAAACCTTTTTTTCTTCAACTTGCAACAATAATTTAATTGGTTAATCAAGGGGTTCGCTGTCGTCTAGAAACTGTATCTATAAACTGTACTGTAGAGGACCAATGAAAACCTGTTTGATGTTTGTTTGATGTTTATGAGTTTTAACATAGCGATACTGCATCGAAACTGTATTATTGTCAGTACCGGATAAGTCATATAGGCGCGGGCGGAGGCAGCAAGAACTACGGGCCCCGCGCTGGCTTAGTCCGGCAATGATTATTGTAAGATTTAATTAGCAAAATCGGCCTACAATTCCATTTTAATCTCAACATAAACAAAATGATTAAATTCGACCAAATTAATTGAGCACGGTAAATAAGTGACATTTAAATTGGTTGCATTATAGCGTCCTATTGTATCTTTGTTAAAAATTGTAGTAGCCACTGACAACCAGCAGCAGTCACCTGCGATGGGAGTTGTTACAAATGTTTTTGTAGCTCGCTACAGGAATCAGACGCGGTCGCATGTAGCCAGTCTGCGCTGAATCTAAATCATTTCAACTTCAGTAAACATCCTATAACTAAGCCGAATTATGCAAATTTAATAGAGTTGTAATTTGTTATGATATCTCTGTTTACTTACATGATTAATTTTGTGAAATTTATAGTTTTCTTAAATTGTATTAGCTAATTACCTCATTAATCAGTCTTTAAAATATGTTAATACCTATTAAATACCTATTTAACGGTAACATTTGAAGAGTTTCCCGTTTCAGCCTGGTGACGTTCACTGCAGGACGTAGGCCTCCCCCATAGGCCTCCAGTACGACCGGTCGCTCGTGGCCTGTATCCAGCGACTCCCTGCGACTTTTCTCAGGTCATATGTCCACCTGGTGGGAGGTCGTCCTTCGCTTCAAAATCCAGTTCGTGGTCTCCACTCGAGAACTTTTCGGTCTCAGCGGGCATCGGTTCTACGGACTATATCTCCAGCCCATTGCCACTTTAACTTGCTAATACGCCAGGCTATGTCAGTAACTTTAAATCTGATACGGATTTTCTCGTTTCTGATTCTATCACGTAGAGAGAGTCCGAGCATAGTCCTCTCCATAGCTCTTTGAGCGACACGAAGCTTTTGGATAAGTCCCATTGTGAATGACCACGTTTCGGCTCGTGCTCGAAAACTTTTGTCTTGACGCCAGTGCCTCTGGCCAGCAAAATCACTCAGTAGTGATTTTTGACGAGAAGATGTTTCTGAGTTTCCCGAACGCTGCCCAGCCGAGCTGGACATTTGAAGAGTTTATTGTAATTTCAAGTTACCTTCCCTACTTATGATCTCAATCATTAATTGTTAAAACTTCGTTTCAATTTGTTTCTCATTTCATTTACATTTTGTTATTATTGTAGATTTTATTAAAATAGTTTATTGCATTTACCCTCAGACCAAATAAAAAAGTGAATACAGCTCATTTTCAAACAAAAACTGAGGCCGGATTTTTGTACGTGTGTAGTACGCGACCGTTACATGTGTGTGCGTGACACTGTGTAATCACACGGCGAGGCGTAGTGTAGACCGGCCACATTGTGTGGTTCGCAGAGCTTGACTTTTTTCTTCACACTTTATCGACAAAAGTTTTTATGATAGCTTCGCCCGTTTGGGAGAATGTTCGTGGCAAAAACTTATTTAGCAAATGTACTGTTTTAGCATGTACCTACTGCAATATAGAATTAGCACAGAGTAAAAATACTAAATATACTTTATAATAAATTTAAACACATACTAATTTTTAGATATCTCCTAGATATAATCTCCTAGATAAGGATAATTAAATTGTATCCGTCTAAATAGCTTCTGAAAATACCACATAAAGTACCACATACATACATGTATTATGTATAACCTATCCTTAAAAGATGAGATATATCCATGCTATTGCGGACTTTTTGGAGACCTATATAATAGAAACAATCCCACCATACATTGTTTTGTTATTTATCTCCAACGGGTTAGGTTAGGCAGCGTTTTCGATAAAAGTTCCCAGACGGCTTGATTTTTTCCGACACCTTCAACAACAATTATCGTCATAAATCAAACAATTTCCACAAAACCTTAACAAATTATTATCGACCTGAACCTTCCTAAGGGACCACTCTGTCGGTAAATGTAAAAGGAATGATAATCCTTTCAGTAGTTTTTGAGATTGTCACGAACATACAGACAGACAGACTCGGACCGCAGAGTCCGGACCAGGAGACGGACATAGGATACTTAAGTGCACCGGCACTTAAGTATCCTATGTCCGTCTCCTGGTTCTAAGCTACTTCCCCAACAATTTTAAGTGTAACTAACACGACTTTCTTTAATATATATATAGATAATACGAAACTGTATACTGGGTAACAAAATTGCTTACATAGTATACTTGTCGAAGTCTGTAATCTGAGCACTAATTTATGTTTTAATGGCAACTACCTCAGTTTAGAGGGTCAAAAGTCATAACTCATAACTCATCCTTACTTAAAATATAAACACGAAAGTTTGTATGTATGTATGTGTGTGCATGTGTAGATGTGTGGATGTGTGTGTGTGGTGTCAGTAACCCTCGAATTGTCGAGAAGTGAGCGAACTGACGATGATAAATTACAGCTAAAAACTGTCTCGTTCACGTCAGCTTTCAAACAAACAAAACTAGATCAAAATTGGTTCATCCGTTCGTAAGATGCGATGCCACGGAAAAAAGACACGTCAAACTTATACCACCCCTCTTTTTGCGTCGGAAGTTAAAAAGGAACTCAGCAAGAACTAATAAAAGTATCAATTCGGAGGTTAAAAATGAATCCAGCTAGAACTTATAAAAGTATCCATATAAAAAAAAACTCACTTATTCGTTCTCAAAACAAGGTTCCATTCTCCCAGGCGTGCTTCTTCGTACCTCGGTCCCAGATGGTGTTGTTCTTCCAGAAGATAGAGCACTCTGCCTGGGACCGCTCTCGCAGCGTCTCCTACTCCATCAGACCACTTGATCTGAACTGCCTTGCGGCGTTCCTTGGATTCATCCATATGTGGCATTGCTGGGAGACCTAAGAATTGTAACAGTATTTTATCATAAAAATAAAGAGACTATGGAAAGAGACCTAGTACATAGGTTTTGATGAAATTTAGTAGAAATTTTATAGTATTGTAAACTTGGGGACGGATATAAGGGAATATACCCTTAGTAGTCTTGAAGTTACTATGCTTGGTCACCCGGTGGAGGGAGGGGATTTTGGGTATGGCCACGTAGTCATCGTCTTATACTACGTGAAAAGGAGGGGCCTCGGTATATACTAGGGCGGGTCACCATGATTACGCGTATTAGTAGGGCGGTAAAAAAAATGTTTAAAAAGTACTGACGTAGTATTGGGTCTGTTCCCTAAACTAGTTTTTACCCTTTAATTCTCGTCCCCCTTTCTCGTGGGATGGGAGATATTGTCGTTACTATATTATGGAAGAAAAGTCAGGCAAAATGTACATAATAATAATAAGTTTAAAGCGTTTTTGCAGTTAAAGACAAATTAAGTTCGTTACTTATCGCAAGATTTTTTATTGCTATTTTGTTTAATTTAACTTAGGGTCACTTTACTCCAAAAATGCTGAAGATCCACAGACAGCTCTAGCATAACTTTCTTGGTCGTGTGCCAAGAAGTTTCGCTGACCGTCCAAAACTGACGGATTCCAGGGAAAATCCTAATTACATCTGGTGAAAGCTCGTTTAAGGAGTGGACATAATATTATGTAAGACTTGCAGTTTCTTTTAAAAACCGCCAGGAAACTTGGCATGTACTGCTAGCTCATCAGTAACTAAATCATTAAATTCTAAAATTAGTTTAGAACATTTTTATAAGTGAGAACTTAGCACTTTACTTTACTTTTAACTCGTATAGTTAGTAGTTACGATATCAAGTAATTAGTAAAGGAATGCAGCTGTATAATGTAGGTATATTATGTATCAATAACTCTTTCATAATGTTAATACAATATTTTATCAAGCCAGTCTGTTGTCAAAAAAAAATCATGACGTGTACAGAGCTAACATTACAGAAGTAAAACTTCATTTATCATATTTTAAAAAGTATAAATACTCTTATCGTGCCTAAAGAACATCACTTCAAAAAATGACAGAAAAATTACAATTTGTACATCTAGTGAAATCTGTGTCAATACACAGATATGTATGAAGTATAAGTAGCTTCCGACAGCGTAATATCGATGGCGTTATAACCAAAATCGTGTCGTGACGCTTGTCGTGACGTGGACTAAAGAACTTCACTTTAAAAAGCTGATGATGGATTTTACTTCAGATGGGGCCAGTGAAATCTTTGTCTATGTTCTATCATCTCCCTTTTTAATGCCTGATATTTTTCTGTTTACAAATATCCACATTCTATGCACTGGAAAATTGACGATCCCGCTTTCATTGGAGGCTTTCCAGTTTTTCAGTATCCCAACCCTGAGCAGAAAGGACGCGTGTCGGTAAAGGTCTTCAGGTACTACCTACTATGTTTGGTGGCCGTAGAACAATGTCTATACCTGGTGCGTTCAGCAGACCAGCGCGTTCACTGCAGATTTAGCTACACCCCGCAGCAGCGTTGTATGCCGTCGCACTGGGACTTGGGAGTCACGGTCGCAGACCTCTTCGTATGCTGCCATCCATCGCGGGTTGTCCTACTGCCTGTCGGTTGAGTACATGATGATGGCTGTTGATGGGTGTACCTGGTACGCTCAGTAGATCAGCGGGCTCGCTGCAAATGGAGCTGCAGCCCTGCTTGCAGCATCGCTGCGTGCCGTCACACTGGGAGTCGCGGTCGCAGGCCTCCACGCATGCCGCCATCCACCGCGGGTTGTCCGGAATGGGGCAGGTACCAGGTTTACGCTCCTCGGCACGGCATTGGGTGCGGCACTAAAAAAACATCATCATCATAAATGCAGCGAACCAGGCAATCTATTTGCTAGGTGGACGTTACCATGTAAGAGTTCGCAATCGTCATACGATAATATTGTACAATATTATTAGGCTAGATGACTGTTTTTTTAAGCAAAAATGAATTGTACTCTTAAATATGAGTAACTTCTCAGAAGAAACATTATATCAAAAGTCAATATTTTCAAAGGTACAGCGATTTGTATAAAAAATTTCGCAAGTCTCCGTACTAAAGTTCCATACTAAAGTCGTACCTAGCTGTGACGTCACACCTAGGCAAAAGTGTATGAAGTATACGGCCGCAAGAATATAATATTTGTAAATATCTCCGATATTTGTGCGTTTAAATTCATACTTACCATTGTTTGTTTTTGTATAAGATGTTAGTAAACTAATGATGTAGGTTTTGTTTACTACTTTAGCAAAAAAAAAGTAAACTTTTTTGTACTTTTAGATGTATCTAATTAATAAACTACACATAAAATATTATATTTTTTGCCTCCATATTTCTGAGTATATTAGTGAAACTTTAGATGTAGTCATCTACCCTAATTCTATAGAGAGAATCGTGGGCATTAGATGCGTGAGACGTGTTTCACATGAATTAAAAAAAAATTGTGTAACGATGGAAATCTATTAAATGAATGAATAAACCGAAGTATGTTTCAACCCAGTTTCGGCAATCAAATTCTCTGAAAAATTCATGTTGCATTCGCTATTCAGTAGCTTTTTCAATCCGGTATAAAATATAATACGAACCCGACCCGAATGAAAAGGTCACTTTTCCTTTCTTTGAGTAGACCAGACCTATTATAGGTATACAAAAAACTTTACCCAAATTATTTACAATTACATATTGAATATGTAAGTATCTGGCAGACCGAGCTTAGCTCGGAGTTTTAGTAGAACGGAAAAATTATAAAATATATTATAAAAATAATAAAAATAAATAAATAAAAAGAATGACAAAAATATTCACCTGACCGGGATTCGAACCCGAGACACCAATTTGCCGACAACGCAAAAAGTCCAATGCTAACCGAAATTGACATTTAGAAATCGAAATCACGATTCACGAAAAACAATATTATATTTAACTGCGCATTTTCTCAGCGACAAGACCTTGCTAGATCGATTTCTCTCCCCCAACCCAATACTCTATGCATTCTAAATTTCATGAAAATACTTGCAGGCGTTTCCGAATTTCCGATTATATTATACTAGCTGTTTCCCGCGGCTCCGCCCGCGTAAATATACAATCGGGTATCCCGCGGGAATACTGCACTTTTCCGGGATAAAAAGTAGCCTTTGTTTTAATCCAGGGCCTACTACTACTACTACTACCATAAAAATTTCATCAAAATCCGTTTAGTAGTTTTTGCGTGAAAGAGTAACAAACAAACTTACATTTATAATATTAGTAGGAAATTACAAGATTTGCAAATTATGTATAAAAAAATGCAATTACAAAACCGTTATTGTCGATGTTGATGATGATAGCGGTAATAATGAAGCAAACTCTCTACTAATCGATTAATTAGCAGCTTCAAACTAAAAAGTATCTGTTAGTAGGTCATCATAGGGCTCGCCCCAACTTATTAGCTGCTCGAGAAACAATTAGGACGGCTTCGTCAAACTTCACTAATTAGAGCTCACTGTTATACTTTCCTACTTGCAACTGTTGATTGCAAAACTGCACCTAGACACTTTAATATTATATTCTAACTAGCATTATTTGCCCGCAGCTTCGCCCGCGTGAAATTAGGTTTTAAATTTTCATCCCCTATTTTATCCACCTAGGGACTGAGTTTTAGAAAACGCTGAAACACGTAACTCATTATTTTTCTTACTCAATTTATACGTAATTTCATGCAAATATGTCCAAGGAATAAAAATTTCATACGAACTTAAATCTCCTATTTTACCCCCTTGGGTAGGGGATGCCTACGTCATATGAGAAATACATGTGCAAAAACTTCAAATTTCTAGCCTTGGAGAGGAGGAAGGATTTGGCCTGCGCGTTGTACATCAATCAGCTTTGCCTTCTTGGTCAAGAAGTTTAAATATCTATAGCAAATATTTTTTTATTTATGCCCGTCCTACATAATCAAACGTCCAACATCAAACTTTTGAATTCAATTATTAATTCCAAGTCAAAATGGTTCTGAAAATTTATATACCTACTACCCGACAGATGTTACTCTGTCTTAACTGGAATAAATAAATACGAGTATACCTACAGTTCTAAAAACTACACCGACAACCTATACCTAGCTACTTTCTATCCGTACAACCTACAGGTGATGTAGGGACTGTATTATTACCATTTTTTGCCTAATAACTCTGTATACATTTATTATATAATCCAAACTATTCTTTTTCCTATTAGATATTATGTTTATCTATATAAATCAAAAGAAACTACGTTAAAATTCACTACACTTTAAAATATATAAACGAAATAACCTTAAGTTCATAAAACTCCATTTAACACGACTTTTGCACATTGATGCTATAGAAATCTATACATATAGTCACTGAATGTTCACTATTATAGTTTCAGTATCCCGAACTTCTGTCTGAGGTCGTTCACGACCCTCTCGCGGCTCCCGTGTCCCGCTCTGGCGTGCTCCCTTGCCACCAGTAACCTTGTAAAGTGATGTCTTTCATCCAGGATGATTGCGTTTTTCATCTCCGGCGGCACTTGAGCTGCTTTGGTTCTTCCGCCTATTACGAGCAGCCCGTCCTTGTACACTGGATTGAGCCGGTACAAGGAGCTCCATCTATGCACCGTCTTGCCACTTGCCATCTTCTCGATTTCTTGTGCGAAGCTGTCTCGTTGTGATTCTTGATACCACAACTTCTCGGCCCTCTCCAGGTATCGTACATCGAGGTTGGCCCGAAGATCTCGGCACTTCTCGATGAATAACGAAACCATCGCCGTGCATCTTATGAGGCGCTCGTAGTTTGAAAGGCGCGTCACATATGGTAGACAGCTCAGCTCGCTCGCCTCCGTGGTGTGGAAGGCGACGTATTCTTCTTGATCTGGTACTCGCGCGGGACTCTCCGCGGGCCACTCGTTCATAGGCCTGCGCAGGAAGTCCGGCTCCTGGAACCCAAGGGTCCTCGTCGCTCTTCGGAACATAGCCCGTTCTGGTGGCTAAGTCGGCGACGTTGCTCTTCATATTCACCCATCTCCACTGGTGAACAGACGTCAGCTCGGCGATCTCCCCTAGTCGATGTGCGACGTATGGCGTGTATTTTCGGCTGCCGTTCTGTATCCAACACATAACTAGTTGTGCGTCGATCCAGTAGAAAACCGTGTCCGTTTTCCATCTGTGCTCTGCTACGACGGCGTTTCGTAGCAGAGCACGAGCAGAGTAGCGTAGTAGCAGAGCAGAACCGTTACTTCTCGCCGCTGCGTCAAAAACCAGTCGCAACTTGCCCGGTTTGTTTGGGTTTTAACCGGGAAGTGCGGCAGGTACCATATGATGTCAGTTCCAGCCTATGTCCCGTCGCATTTTTCTGCATATCCCTTGCTTATGAGATTATTCATCTGCCCATGATACTGCGACTCGTCCAGGGGGTTCTTGAGCTTGTGTTCCAAGTTCTTAAACCTCTTTAGCGCATTGTTGTAGCTAAGAGGTAGTTTGACGCCGTTCGTGCGCCACAGAAGTCCCACTTCGCTGCTCCTCGTTGCTCAGCCTCGCCTTAGACGCTATTCCCAGTGCGTCTATTTCGAAGTGTTTCTTCACCATTTCCTCCAGTCGTTCGCCTCGAGTTCTTCTCATCTTGAGTTTCACCGCACGGTCGGAGGTGACCGACGCGGTGATCACGGCGTCCTCAGTCTGCGGAGCGCCGCCGGACCTGTCTTCGTGCAGCAGCGCATGATGAGGCAAGTTGCAGCCCTTGACGCCACACGGCTTCGCTCTGCAGTTGTACCTTCTGTGCCTGCTTCGTGTGCACCGGAAACACAGCCCTTCCTTTTTGACTGTGTCCCATCTCTTCTGCACGATCAGTTTCTTGAAATCAGCACAGCGAAACAGAGCGTGATCATCGGCACATATCGGGCACTTCGTTGACTCTTCACGTATTCTCTTTGGCTGGCTGTGACTCGGCGAACCCCTGTCCTCTGCTATCGCGAAGACTGGCCTTCTCGTTCTGGCTTCGTTCTTGTTAGGAGGTGGACGCGGTGTTTCCCTCTTCGGTTCCGTGCTGAACCCGTAGCGCAGCGCCCTGTCCGCTTCTCTCATTAAGAATTCAGAGAGAAGGACGACATCGGGCTCGTTCCTGAAGCACGACGTCTCTTCTGCATAGTCGTATGCTCTTCTCGTATGAGCTGAGCTTCTCCAGGATATCTCTCGTGAGCTACGGGCTAAAGAGGTACCCGTGTCTCAGCTTCCTCGGGATGGCTACCATGTTCTAAATCTTCACTGCACATTGGTTGAGTTCTGCCGCCGAACCTCCGAGCCTCACCCGTGTCTCAGCTTCCTCGGGATGGCTACCATGTTCTAAATCTTCACTGCACATTGGTTGAGTTCTGCCGCCGAACCTCCGAGCCTCGGTATCTTCTTCAGGTCTTCCATCATGCGGTCGACCATGACTTCGGGTCGACCGAAGCATTGTTCCAAGGTCTTCGTTATTTGTTCGGGCGGCGTCGCGCCGCTCAGCAGTGGTGCCACAGCTTCCCTTGCTTCTCCCCGTAGGCAGCTTCTCAGGCGAGCTAAGTTCTCGATCGGCTTGAGCTTGTAGAACGCAGTAGTGTCTTCCATGGCTGCTTTGAATGGCAACCATTCGGTGGGAGCACCCGAGAATATGGGAAACTCCGTAGTGTGGCGCGACTGGCGTTGGTTCAGCAGTTTGTCCAATGTTTCGGCAAGATGTTCCACCCCATTAGCCCTAGACGTGGGCGGTGTGGGTGAGCGTGGGCGGCGTTGTTCCGGCCACTCGAACCTCGTCTTCTAGGTTTCGCGTCTTCCTCCCTGTGGTGGCATGTTTTCTGGCTTCGGCGTCTCTCTTTCTTCCATTGATGTCGGCTCTTGTCTTGTCTCTTCGGGTTCGGGACCCTGTTCGCTTAGCCAGGCTCGTAAACGTTGCACCACCTGTTCTGATGGCTCGTCGTCGTCGGGTCTGCTACCATCCTCTGCAGCGGTGACGTCAGCGGCGAGCTTCTTCTTTATAAGTTCTGCTTCGATCTGCACTTCCTTCTTACGGAGAGCGGTGAGTTTCTCCTCTGCCTCGTATTGCATACGCGCGACGACACTTGCTGTCGATCGACGCGATCTTATTGAAATAGCCTTTTTCCTGGCTAGCTTTACTTCCGAGGCTGCAGGCGCCTTGCTGGTACCTGGTCTCGGTTTCAAAATAGTTTGTAGCAGATCCGCCCTTCCCTCGGTCGGCGCCGGCTGGCTCGTAGCGGCAGCGGACGGCGATCGTGGCGGATCCGGAAATCTACGTGGTTGCTGCTGGTTCTCCTCGGCCCGACTCTGACTTCTAGTAATAACCATATTCAATGTTAAGTTAATCTTCAATCTCAATCTTCAATCTCAATCTTCAATGTTAATCTTCAAACTTCAAAATTCTCTTTCAAGAATCTTCGGTAGGTTTTTCCGGCTAAAAATCTGCGAATCCTTGCTTCCGTTCGCAGCGGTGTATCCTTGTATCCTCGAGTCCGATCTTCTGAGTTCAATCTAATCCTCGGCGTTGATTCCCGTTGATAAATCTTGATAAAACTTCCAATGTTCTGACTTGATAAAATTCTTCTATGTTCGGTGTTGGAATAAATCTCGTAAGTCCAGTGTTCAGTAAAAATTTCTATCTTGAATCTTCGGAAATTTTTCTATGTCCAAAACAGCTGTTTAAATTTTTCTAAGTGCCGTCTTCGTTATTTTCAACTTGATATGGACTTCGAATATTTCTTCAATCTTCCAATCCGTCTCGCCAAAGGACCACGCACTACTGTAGGGGACTGTATTATTACCATTTTTTGCCTAATAACTCCGTATCCATTTATTATATAATCCAAACTATTATTTTTCCTATTAGATATTATGTTTATCTACATAAATCAAAAGAAACTACGTTAAAATTCACTACACTTTAAAATATATAAACGAAATAACCTTAAGTTCATAAAACACCATTTATCACGACTTTTGCACACTGATGCTATAGAAATCTATACATATAGTCACTGAGTGTTCACTATTATAGTTTATGTACTGTTTTAAATCACTTGTTTATCGTTCACATTTCAATTCACTGGTATAATTACGTTACGAGGCCGCTGTCCTTAACAGGTGATGTGTGAAAGAGTTATCGACCATTGAGGGTGGAAGATAAAGAACTAATATCGCTATTAGACTGAGTGAAAACTGAGGGTTACAATTTGTATTTTTAGTGGCAAATCAAAAAAAAAACAAATAGTCATAAATAAAAAAAATTATTTGGGTCGAATCGCCCTTATCCAGTTATCACTAAAGAGTATGAAAAATAGCTTACAATCTATTCTCATACTTGGACCTGCAAAATTTCATAGAACTTGGTCAAGCCGTTTCAGAGGAGTTCTGAGACAAATACATTTTCGAAATCAGATACACAACAGCTAAACTACATTGGCTTAGCAAAAAATGCTCTAAGAGCATTTAACAGGTCTTATAATCTCACAATTTCACAATTACGCCTCAAGTAATAAAGAGTAAATAGAAAGCTTGCAAGAACAATGCACATTCACGAGTGCAGTCACTTATAACATCCGCGAATACAATGGCCCTTTATATGACTCAACTGATTATAAATATGCGTTTATTCATAAAGAATGCAATTTAGTTTAATATTAATAATTACCTTTATAAATTCAGGAGCGTTGATATCTGAATATTATTAGTGGATGTATGGAGTGGATCTGAATATTATTAGGTTAGTACTTATAGTCTATTCGCGTTAAGAAGACAGTGAAATGCTAAAAAAAACAAATTTGTCCAATGACGCATAAGCCGTGTTTACATTAACCAATTACAGTACGCGTGAGTTATTGACCTTTAATCCCTCGCACCCACAAAAGATATTTTGTGGTCGCAACAGAAAAAACTGCACTGTAAATAGAACTCTGCGCTTATCCAATAGAGCTGAAAATTGTGTACAGCTGTCAAAATCTGACATAATATTTTGACACTCGATACTTCGATTTTCAGGCATATTGTACTAGCGTAGAGTTCTATAATTAACCGTGCTGTTTTTTCTGTCACGACTACTAAAATCTTCTTAACGCGAAGAGACTGTAGTAGAAGCTGTAGGTTTATTCACCTATACGAGCATAATACTGACAAACTTCTGGTTAAACTCGGAAATAGTAGAGCTTTTTGTGTGTCCTTATTTTTTGCAGTCTATGTATCTATTTGTGTACGTGTAAATTTGTTTGTTTGTTCCATCGTAGCTCCTAAACTACTGATCCGATTTTAATGAATGAGGTGTCGATATATTCGTTATAACTGCCCGGGGAACATAGCCTGTTATAGGTATAATTTGCGTGGTCGAGTTATAATCCTTAATATATTTTTTGAAAACGTGACTGTAAGATTTATAGACAAAATGTTTGTTGATATTTTTTATTCCTAGTGTTGACATTATGACGTAAAAATATTTTGGTATTCATGTTCGCGCTGAAGCGAATCATACGCACGCTTCAAGCACGAATATTTTTTTACGTATATTTTATAATAGTTTTATGTCCACATAAGGTTAAGAAGCTTTGATTATTAGGAGAAACGATAGTAAATAAATCCATTTGTTTCATGTTAGTTGTTGGATCGAACAATTTGGTCGTGTGTGGGCGGGCATTTACAAAGCCAATAAGTAAAAAAAATCTTACCTGTGATTTGTTTTCTTTACTCGCATCATAACAGAGTAAGTCGCATCTCGTCTTCGAAAGTGGGTCAGTCTGCAGCCGATTGTACTTTCTGGATTTTGCCAGAATGGGCACGCAACACAGGGCGACAAAAATTAACGCGTACTTTTGCATCTTTTTTGTGTGTGAAACCTGTAAAAAATATCCGTTAGGCTGGAGTTTAGGCCATACCTAGTTTTTTTTTAGGTTTTATCGTGAATGGTAGTATGTCCTTCGAGTATCCTTGAGATGATAATATAAAGGACCATACTGACCGTCCAGCCTGCGAGTCCAGCGCCGGTACTAATTACCGTCATTCGCCACAAGATCTAAGTTTTTTAGTTTTAAATATTTAAGTATGAAAATCGTTTAAGAGTGTAATTAAACTTTAAATTATTCAGCTAGCGTTAATTTAAGACACTCTAAAAATAAGCACAGCCCATTTTAATTTAAAGTAAGGGTCAATTTACACCGCAACGAGATGCGACGCGGAGCTGTAGCTATTCAAAATTGGACCTTATACACATGGTACATATGGTATCTATTTGTGTACAAATAGATACCTACACGTTTCATGTCAAAAGCGGCGCCTTCGTCATTCACTTTGATTGAATTGACATTCGAACTCTTGTAATGAAACGTGTATCTTCTCGTATAGAGAATAGAGTTCAATTTCGAACAGCTATTTAAAAAATGCAACGCCGCGTCGCATCCCAACTCTTCGCGGTGTAAATTGACTCTCATAAAACAAAAATAATTGCTCGTAAAACGTCAGCTGGAGAACTACAATTAAATACGGTTTGATGTTGATGGTCTTTGATGGTCGATCAAAAGATTTTGTTAGATTTAATTTTTTTAATAAATCTGTGGATTTACAGTTTTTTTGTTTTTAAAGGAGGCTTATGTATAATACATACACACATCAACTGTATCATTCTCAAAACACGCGTTTATCTATAGTTTTTAAAAAAAAATCTATGACAGTAAAATATCTAGTACAAACTACTAATTTATTCTATTTTATCGCGCAATTTTTTAACTTTTTGTGAAAAAAATAATTCAAGTAATTACTTAATTTTCCATTAATGTATCTGGGTATTAAAATATAAAATTCAATAGAACATTAACTAGAGTGGCGTGGGGTTCCTATAACTCCATTCCTTTCGGCTTCACTTACCATCCAAATCCCTACCTATTATACAGGCTAGGGCTTGCCTATAAAGGAGAACCATCCTACGCCATTGTTAACTAGATAGATGGGAAGAACAAAAAATTTACACAAAAAAAGGGTTCTTCGATGTTATGATGCGCGAGCTACGCGAAACATTCCAAGTACAATTTTAAAGAAACGAATCTTTTTGTATTCACCTAAGCCGGTACAAGCATTGTCTCCCACATTCCTTCGGATTCGGTTGGATCAACTCTCATTTAAGATTTCGCAAGAAAACAAATCTTCATATTAATACATTTTTTTTGTGATATTTTGCAAAATATGCGACATAGAAAAATATATTTTTTATTTTGATTCATTATAAAAATGTGTAGATAATATTAACTAAATGATGTAGGCATTATAAAGACATAAGATAAGGCAATTCATAAAAGACAGGTAATTATGATACCAATCTTATGACAAACGCACAATTTTTATCTTTTACACCTCAATAAAATTAATAACACAGATAGCAATGCATCTCAATACGTACTCACAACAGAGCAACATTCTATTTAAAAAAATAACGAAATCAAATCGAAATAGTTGAAAATAACAACAACGCCTATAAACTATAATAATATCAGTTTTTTTCACTATAAATTGAATTACCTAATTCATAATTAATATAAACTGCAATCCAAGATTACGATAAGAGTCATCGACCTCTACTTTTAGACAGATAGCACGCGTACGCGGTCTGGATCGCGCGGCAAGACTGAGCTGCGCCTGCGCATCGCTGCGTGCATCGACTTCATTAATACTCATCGTGTGTGCTTTCCTGTATGACGGAAGGTTACTTTTACAAGCCGGTTTCCTAATTAAAAAATGTCTTCCTGCTACCTACTGTCAATACGAATCGATTTTCGTTGGCACGTAATAAACGTAATACAGTTTTACCATTCGTTAATAAATAGTTTTACTTCTTTCTAGAAAATAATACAAATATTGGCAATCGGCTTGGATACATATGGCATACTGTCCGTTCAGAGTTATTTTACCTCTGACAGGACCTACCAGGACAGGACACAAGATCTTCGGATACTTAACATGGGGCCAGTTTGACGTGGTGTGAAGCGTCCGTAAAATATTATTATTATTTTAATCGCCGAATAAGTGTCGAATAGCTTATCTGACAGTTTTGTCGCTGCTTACTTTATATCGAGCGACAGAGACAAAACATGCAGTTAAGCTATCTGACACTTATTAGAAGATTGTGAAACAGGCCCTAAGTGTCATTTTCATCAACGTCTGTTACAGTTAATCGTTGATTAAATATCATGTTATTTCTCTAGTTTTTCGTATTCATGAAATAAAAAGGCATGATATTTAGACAAACTATTAATGCTAAATGCTAGTAGGTTTTGGTGAAATTGGGACTAAGGGTCAGTTCACACCGCGACGATACGCGGCGCTGCATTTTTAAGAAAGCTATTCAAAATTGAACTTTATTCACTACACAAAAATTGCAGCGCGGTGTAACCTGATATTTGACCTCTACGATAAAACGTGTATCTTCTTGTGTAACGAATAAAGTTCAGAATAGCTATCTTAAAAATGCAGTGCTATGTCACGTATTGTTTCGTTTCGGTGTGAATTCACCCTAAAACTCTCAGCTCTCTAAAGGATTACATTCTGTGACCCATATTTTGTTCGCTTAAACCAGGATTAGTTTTTATACACAATACAATATAGCAGTAGCATGTCGTTCCTATAACTCCATTCCCATCGGCTTCACTTACCACTTATCTTAAGAAGACCCTCATCCAAATCCCTATTATACAGACTAGGGCTTCTCTATGAAGGAGAACCAGCTTTCGCCACTGCAATGTAGGGGCGATTACAAAAAATCCTACTAATATTATAATTTATGTGAATGGATGGATTGAGGTATGGATGGAAGGATGTTTGTTACTCTTTCACGCAAAAACTACTGAACGGATATCAATGAAATTTTGTATGGTAGTAGTTTATGCTCTGGATTTAAACATAGGATACTTTTTATCCCGAAAAAGTACAGTGTACCGTGGGATAGTGTATTTACGCGGGCGGAGCCGCGGGAAACAGCTAGTACCTAATAAACTTTAGGGTCACGACTCACGAGTCACGATCGTGGATAAATAAAAGAATGGAGAAAATAAATAGTGAGGGATTTCAAGGATAATTAACTCAGAATGACACAAGACGTTTTGTGCGAAATTGGACTAGGTTGTCCCAAATCCCAATGCGGTTATAATAAATTGGACTAGGTTGTCCCAAATCCCAATGCGGTTACAATAAATTGGACTAGGTTGTCCCAAATCCCAATGCGGTTACAATAAATTGGACTAGGTTGTCCCAAATCCCAATGCGGTTATAATAAATTGAACTAGATATTGTCAGCGACTTCGTGCGCGCAAAAGAAAATCCAGCGGAAGCCGTATATTTTGCAGCGATAAAAAGTAGCCTGTATTCTTTTCCGTGGTCTACTCTACATATGTGCCAGATTTCATCAAAATCGCTCCAGTAGTCGAACGTACACTTCAGCTGAAATTAGTTAGAAAACATAGCGTTGAACAAATCGCGAGCAAAAGCTGCACAGTGCCTTTAAAAGGCTTTTTATTTTTAATTCGATATTAAACACAACATTATTCCTAACCAATGGTTAATCACACGTATCTAATTTGGTCGGCGTTTCATGGAACGATTTCAATCTATCCTACAGGAGCGGTAATTAAGGTCTCGAAGGCATCCGGCGCAATCAACAGGTCGTTGCCGCCCGTGGGTCATATTAGCCGAGCCACGCGTTTTTTAACCGAGTTCCAAAAAGGGGTTTTAATATATTCGTTTCGATAGTGAAGTTATAATTCGTTTTTATAAGCTACCTATAAAGCTTGTTAATTTTTGTCATTAAATAAATTATTTTATCGCAAAATCAGAGCCTAGCATTTTAATTAATTTATAAAGATACCTAGTTTAAACTAAATTTTACCATTAAACTATTAAATTTAAATACATTTTTGTGTTACTTCTTTCTTCGTTGGTTCCGTAGGTTTCGATATTAAAAAAAAACATAATAATATATTATTTAGTAGTCTGTGCTATGAGTTTTTGTATATTTTTGCTTTATCTACCTAATTCATGGTTTAATTCATATTTTCGTCATTTGGTTGATTGGCTATCCTTTAATTGTTAGGCATCTTCTGATTGCCTTTTGACGAAATTGGGGTCAATGCACTTTATATTATGTTAATAGCTGGGATTTGTTACTTGAAAAATAGCTACTTATAACTTTCATCATAATAGCTATTTTTATTTTTTTATTATAGTGGGAGGGCCAAGTTTCGGCACGAATGTGCCTGTTACACCACATAATTATCACTGCCTCACAGAATACTGGCTTGAAATAACGCTACGGCATATAATAGCATTTTGTAGGATACAGACGATTTTTTTTTCAAGTAGGAAAGTTGATCCATAGTAAAAAAATTTGCTTATATTCAAGAGTATATTCACTCCTGAAAGTTTGGGCACAGACTGGAAAAACACTCCGTATAAAAGAGCCCTAACAAGTCACAACGAGTCTCATCAGCTTTTGTCGGTTGCAAAAAATAAAGCAACAAAGTATCTAACTTGAATTAACCCGCGGCTTATCGCTGTCATTACTTTCCAATTTTTATTAATTCAGGTTTTTTTTTCATTGGGAAATACGTAGTTTTCTAAGATAGTATTTGAATTGCCGTCTTTGTTTATGAAATAGAAAAGCAAACGAGCAGACGGATCGCCTGATGGTAAGCGATTTACGTTAAATATCTAAATAACTGGTCCTTAAAATACCTAACCCCCCTTGGGCCTCCGGTAACCTCACTCACTCAGCTAAACATAACGCTTGCGTTATGTTTAGTGTTTAGGTATTTTAAGGACCAGTTATTTAGATATTTAACGTAAATCGCTTACATAATAATATATTATTTAGTAGTCTGTGCTATGAGTTTTTGTATATTTTTGCTTTATCTACCTAATTCATGGTTTAATTCATATTTTCGTCATTTGGTTGATTGGCTATCCTTTAATTGTTAGGCATCTTCTGATTGCCTTTTGACGAAATTGGGGTCAATGCACTTTATATTATGTTAATAGCTGGGATTTGTTACTTGAAAAATAGCTACTTATAACTTTCATCATAATAGCTATTTTTATTTTTTTATTATAGTGGGAGGGCCATGTTTCGGCACGAATGTGCCTGTTACACCACATAATTATCACTGCCTCACAGAATACTGGCTTGAAATAACGCTACGGCATATAATAGCATTTTGTAGGATACAGACGATTTTTTTTTCAAGTAGGAAAGTTGATCCATAGTAAAAAAATTTGCTTATATTCAAGAGTATATTCACTCCTGAAAGTTTGGGCACAGACTGGAAAAACACTCCGTATAAAAGAGCCCTAACAAGTCACAACGAGTCTCATCAGCTTTTGTCGGTTGCAAAAAATAAAGCAACAAAGTATCTAACTTGAATTAACCCGCGGCTTATCGCTGTCATTACTTTCCAATTTTTATTAATTCAGGTTTTTTTTTCATTGGGAAATACGTAGTTTTCTAAGATAGTATTTGAATTGCCGTCTTTGTTTATGAAATAGAAAAGCAAACGAGCAGACGGATCGCCTGATGGTAAGCGATTTACGTTAAATATCTAAATAACTGGTCCTTAAAATACCTAACCCCCCTTGGGCCTCCGGTAACCTCACTCACTCAGCTAAACATAACGCTTGCGTTATGTTTAGTGTTTAGGTATTTTAAGGACCAGTTATTTAGATATTTAACGTAAATCGCTTACCATCAGGCGATCCGTCTGCTCGTTTGCTTTTCTATTTCATAAACAAAGACGGCAATTCAAATACTATCTTAGAAAACTACGTATTTCCCAATAAAAAAAAACCTGAATTAATAAAAATTGGAAAGTAATGACAGCGATAAGCCGCGGGTTAATTCAAGTTAGATACTTTGTTGCTTTATTCTTTGCAACCGACAAAAGCTAATGAGACTCGTTGTGACTTGTTAGGGATCTTTTATACGGAGTGTTTTTCCAGTCTGTGCCCAAACTTTCAGGAGTGAATATACTCTTGAATATAAGCAAATTTTTTTACTATGGATCAACTTTCCTACTTGAAAAAAAAATCGTCTGTATCCTACAAAATGCTATTGTATGCCGTAGCCCTTTTGTAGGAACCAGCTGATTTTTTTGAAGTGGGTAAACGTTAACCATAGTAAAAGTTGCTTATATTCAAGAGTATATTCACTCCTGAAAGTTTGGACACTGACTAAAAAACATCTGGTATATTGCAACTTAGGGAACGTACCCTATTATGTGACTACTTTTTTCCCATTTTTACCCCCCTTCCCCCAACGGTGACCATCCGTAGTACATGCCGAGACCCCCCCTTTTCCCGTAGTACTAATGGGCGTCGCGCAAGATTTTCCTGACGCGTGTACGTGACAAAAACCTAAAGTCCCTTGAGTTGGGCTCGGGTGACCGAGCGTAGTATTCTGAAGACCCCCCTAAACAGGTCACGTATTATGGGTATGTTCCCTTAGATTATCATCCAATAGACTGAGATCTCAGCCCCGCCCCTTATATTCTTACTAATAAAATGTATGTAATAAAATATTGTACAATTACGTTTTACGTGAACGTTTGAATACCCGCCAGATTTTGCGGTGGGCACAATCTCAGTCCATTCTCAGATACAGGCGCCAAAGGTACAAAAAATTGTAATAACTTTTTTTACAGCCTTTGAAATTATATTTGAATAATGACATATAGTAGAATAATGCCATTTAAATATTATAAAGTAAAAATTACACGGATTGTTAGTTTTCAGTTGTGGTTTTCATAAAAAAAAATGGAAAACCATCCACGAAGAAATAAAAATCATTAAACTTCTAATCTCTATCTCTGTTCATACTAAGTTAAGAGAAAAATGACTTTAATAAGTTTTGTTCTTTACGTTATTCTGAATCCAAAAAATAAGATTGATACTTTATCAGAATCTAATTTTTTCGCAACTTTAGCGCCTTGTACCTAAAAATTGCCCCACGGCACAATCTGGCGGGTATGCATACGTTCATTTTACACACTAATACTATAATATGAAATACATTTTATCAGTGAGAATACAAGGGGAGTCTGGCGGGGGCCGGGGGGCGTTTGAAGTTTGAAGTCACCCAATAATGCCGATTTGATATAATCTGAATTATTGTGATCATTTTCTATACCTAGTAGGTAATTAGGTACTGAGAAAAAAGGCACATATCTTTTACAACCGTCATCAAATATATATTTTTTGTAGTTTGTTTATAACAAAAAAAAAAGTCTACTTAACAGTTTTTTTCACAGCTCCAAGGGATTGTAGACTTGAGTATACGGTTTTAATTTCAACTTGATACCTCTATGAGATCCCGTAATAAAGAGTCTTGACAGACATACAACAATGTGATATTCTAAGGGTGTTTCCAAACAATTTTTATACTAAGGTATTGTAGTAACAATACCATAAACTTAATTGTACTTAGTACTTACCACCAGAAGTAATCCCTACAGAATACAGACTTAACTGAAAATATATGTGGGTTTCAATTTAATTTTATTCTACGGCCTATGTTATTTCATAATAATTAACATCTACTAAAAGCTAAACGTCGGGCCATATTTATGGCGCCGACTGTACATAAATCTCTATACAATGAATAAATCATGTACAGTCGCCGACAAACCCGGTGTACCACTTATCGGCATTTTACTATGGTAATAGAGTTTACAAGTGGCACACCTTGGTTGACCGCGATTGTACAGTCGTGATCTTAATGCAACTGTCATTTGGCAATTAAGGAATGAATAATTAATGTATACAGATGTGCCTGTGATCGATTACCTAAACTATACCTACTAAGGGTCAGCTCACACTTTCTGCTATACGAATCAACACCTAATTGCAGTCATTACACCTCAGCTTTTTTTCGGTTACTGTACTTTATGGGCCCGTTTCATAATCGCCTAATAATAAGTGACGAATAGCTTATCCGGAAGTGTTGTCGCTGTTTACTTTATACTGAGCGACAGAGACTAAACTTCCGGATAAGCTTTTTGTCACTTTTTACGTGATTGTGGAACAGGCCCTCGGAATACAAAATGAACTTGTAAATAAACAAAGAAAAGTCCAAAAATGTAGGTCAAATAATGCGTACTTTCGCGCTTAGCATACCTACACTATTACATACCCTAAATTTTGAAACAATGGTGATGATACGGAATGTCATAAAATGTTCTTAAAAATGTAATTCAAAACATATTATTACAAAATGTTTAATCCATAGAAAAAATATTTTTAGTATTTTTACAGATGTTTTCTTCAGATCGTGTACAACGCAACATTGTATGTTCCATCCACTTATGGTCAGCTCACAACGCGAAGCGGTAGTTTTATGACAGATTCAAAATTGAACTTTATTCACTACACTAGAAGATACACGTTTCATTGCAAGAGTTCGAATTTTGAGGTGCACCACGCTGCCCAGCGCGCGCTCTTGCAATTAAACGTCATTAGATTTTTATAAAGTTCAGTTAAAAACGTCGCGTCGCGTCGCATCTCGGTGTGGACTGATGCTTACGGAGTGGCCGCGATAAGTGTTTTATTAATGTTTTCTTTTAATGCCACACAATGCACGTGTAATATTTATATAGCGTACTCGTTGTGAAACAGTATTCATGTTTGCATAAGGACAGTCAAGTGCGTTTGAACGAAAGGCCTGTTCAATTTTACTGCTGAATTTTTTTACAGCAGCTGCACCTTTGCATGTACAATATATGCAAAGGTGCAGCTGCTGTAACAAATACCTGCTCGGCAAAGTGCCTGCGCGACCAGTAGCTAAACATTTTCTTTTGCGCTAGGTCGCCTCAAAATATTTTAAACATAAAAAGACCGCATCGACAGCGGACGTGGTTGAAGTGCTTATTAACATGTATGTGCGTGTACACGATTACATCGGCGTTGTTAAGCGATTTTCATCCTACGACTAGTCGAGCGGCAACTTGTTCGACAGTACCATGTCAAAAATGTATGCGAAAATAGTTCAAAAATACTTCAAAAATTGTGAATACCACCAAATTACCATACACTAATTATTCAAACACTTTTTTAATACAAGAAACTTTTTTATTTTAGTCGGACGTGTTGCTAGCATATTACCTGTTAGGATTCCGTATCCAACGGGTAATTACTGAGAGTCCGCAGTCCGTCTGTTCGTCTGTCACCGGGCTGTATCTCATGAGCCGTGATAGCTAGACAATTGAAATTGTCACAGATGATGTATCTCAGTTGCCGTTGTAGCGACGAATACCAAAAACACTTCCCGTACAACAAACGTGTTTTTTGTGGAACCGCACTTGGCCGGGTTTTATAGGCTTTCCTAAAGTAAATAGTGGTTTATCAAAGTACAAATCACAGAGCAATAATTATACATTACAAATCTGTGACACAATAATCTTGACACATCCTACTACTATTATAAATAAGAAAGTTTTGTGAGGATGGATGGATGTTTGTTACTCTTTCATGCCAAAACTACGGAACGGATTTCGATGAAATTTGGTATGGTAGTAGTTTAGGCTTTGGATTAAAACATAGGATAAGTACTTTTTATCCTGAAAAAGTACAGTGTTCTCGTGGGATACTGTATTTACGCGGGCGGAGCCGCGGTCACGAGCTAGTTCATAGCATTTTATACAGAATGTTCAGCTTTTTTATCGAGGGATTTTTCTGTTAGGCCAAGTTATTGTCATTTGTCATCGCCATAAAATGTTCACTAGATATAGAGCGGCCTATATTTTATTCAGGTTAGATGTGTCACGCATCGCCAACTGCGAACCTTTTGAGTTCAGTGTTTAAAAAAACAATATTTGCTACTTTCATATCTTCTAAATTAGATGTAATGGGTAGAAAATAGAATTATTTATTAACCTGATTTCTAAATAAAATCAACAATATAATTTGTGTTATTAAATAAAGATTCGACAATTTACACTATAATATTTATAACAATAATGTTTTTACAACAAATATGAGTAATATAAGTAATTGATTTAAAATTAGTTTATGGTGTTGCCGATTTTTCCTTAATTGCGAATGACCAACGGATATCTGTTTCGCTTTTGGTCCTCCGCAAATTATACAAGTTTCAAAGCACTTAGGTAAAAGTTATGCCTTAATTTCTAAGAGGTATCAAATGGATCATGCTTATCTATTATCTTCTGTTTAGTCCCGTATCTTTATATTTACATTTTTTTGGGGTTTATATTTATATTTGCTTGGCAAAATACAGTATGACGGGGTGACACCGGGAACTAAATACTTTTTCAACTTTATCATATTTCATCCATAATGGATTAGAATGACATATTTATTATATTTTAATAATAGTTTCTCGCTCGTGGTCTTATCACGTAACATACAGGATGTTCGGCACATGGATGGACAAACGAAAACCGTGGACCCGTGGAGCCTTCTGCTATACATTGAGGCCTAATTACAAGACTCAGGCCCAATAGTTTTTTTTTTAAATAATTTTTTAAGTTAATTTCGAAAAAAGCCAGTTTTCAAACTTCAAACTACTATAAATTTACTTTTAACATTGCAAATCCAAACATGCTTTTGTAATAATTATCTGCATTAGTTGTAGAATCATATTAAATTCAGTTTTGGAGCAAATGTTAGATATAAAATTAGATACGAGTCCTTAAACGATAAACAAAGTGAAAAAATAAATTTCATATTCCACTTTGAAATTCTTTAAAAAAAAACTATGATTTTTAGAGCACTTAAAATTCTAGAAAAACATCTGTGGTTCATACCCTTTATATCGGTATACAATTTGCACATATTTGTTTAAAAATAACTAGAGTAAATCGCAATTTAAACTAACGGGGCCTTAATTCATAAGACTCAATTTGCGAAAACTTAAATCAAGTACAAGCCAATTTGTCATAATTGCTTTCGGTATGTTCACTAACACTACACGTGGGAGCTAGTAGTCTGTCTCTCTCTTACCAGTCACGATACTATCTCTTGTCTCTTTTGTTGAATTTGGACAATAGCCGTACATAGCAGGTAGAAAAAGGGGTGTTATTTCTCTGTGCAGTAGTAATTCTATGAAATCTTATACATTTGTTTTTAATTAGTAAGCTTTTTAGTAGAACATGAATTTATTATTAAAACACTATGATAATTTTAATTTTAATTTATTTCCAAAATTTATTTTATAACAATTGTTCGAATTGGTGCCCTTGACTTCTTATGCATAGTCGGCACCGTTTTAAAATTTATATGCTATGTACGTACATACCTGCTATGTACGTACATAGCAGGTAGAAAAAGGGTTGTTATTTCACTCTGCAATTGCGCTATTGTTTGATTTTGTCAATTCCTTATCAGTCAAACGTTAATTTTGGAAAAAAATGTTTTACTTATTTGTCGAGTCTTAACTGCCTCTGCGATCTGACGTGTCCGTTGCGCTTACTGTTATTGTTTTCGTTTTGTGATTTTGTTATCGTTTTACGTTATTGTTGTTGCTTCAGTTTCTTAAGTTTTCTGTTATTTTGTTGTTACGTTGTTGTTTTTTTTTCGTAAAATGACCACCTCTTTTACGAATGAAGAATACGCCAATATGTTGTTGGTGTATGGAGCCGCTAATTGCAATGGACGTGAAGCACAAAGACCAAGAGCGCTATCCTAACCGTCGACTGCCTAGCCACCAAACTTTTGCTACTACATACCGACGACTTAGAGAAACGGGTAATTTGCTTTATCAAGAACCGAGGGTACATCATCATACAACATCATGTTGCTACAGACGAAAGTGTATTAGAAGAATTTAATAATAACCCTAATAAAAGTATAAGAGAGGTAGCTGCAATGCTGGGCCTTGGCATATGGAAAGTGTGGGCAGTTTCCGGGAAAATCGGCAACATGCTTTCCATTACACTCCCGTGCAAGGTATGGATACAATAGATTTTTCTTAATTCCGTAAAGAGACTGAATATGTACCAAAGCCTAGATCTAGTCTTCCTTATTTTAAATTCTCAAGCCTTTTTTCTTTGTTTTCAGATCTTCAAGATAATGATTTTGGTAGACGCGTAGAATTTTGTCGACATCATTACTACATTTTGTGTAGTAACACACTGACGTGGAAGACGAAAACTTTTTAAGAAGTATTCTGTGGACAGATGAATCAAAATTTGATAAGGAAGGTATTTCAAATTACCATAATCTCCATTACTGGGCACCCAAAAACCAAAATCCACGAGTGACGAGACCGAGAAAATTTCAAAGAAGATTCAGTGTAAATGTTTGGGCTGGGGTCATTGGAAATAAACTAATCGGGCCGCATTATTTACCGGACAATATTGGAAATAATTACTTAGAATTTCTGCAAAATGATTTGCCCGGTTTAGTAGAAGAAGTATTACAAGAAGACAGACCTTTTGTGTTCCAACACGATGGCTGCCCAGCCCATTGGAGCATAGCTGTGAGGGAATACCTTAATAATGTGTTCCCGAACTCGTGGATCGGTCGGGGTGGTCCAATTCCTTGGCCACCAAGGTCGCCCGACCTTACCCCAATAGACTTTTACGTCTGGGGTACAGCCAAAGAGCTTGTGTACGCAACCGTGGTGCCCAGTCGAGAGCAGTTAATAATTAGAATTAATGAAGCATTCGAAAAAATGAAAGCCGAAATGATATTTCAAACAACAACAGTGGAAATTTTAAAACGGTGCCGAGCATGCATAAGAAGTCAAGGGCACCAATTCGAACAATTGTTATAAAATAAATTTTGGAAATAAATTAAAATTTAAATTATCATAGTGTTTTAATAATAAATTCATGTTCTACTAAAAAGCTTACTAATTAAAAACAAATGTATAAGATTTCATAGAATTACTACTGCACAGAGAAATAACACCCCTTTTTCTACCTGCTATGTACGGCTATTGTCCAAATTCAACAAAAGAGATAAGAGATAGTATCGTGACTGGTAAGAGAGAGACAGACTACTAGCTCCCACGTGTAGTGTTAGTGAACATACCGAAAGCAATTATGACAAATTGGCTTGTACTTGATTTAAGTTTTCGCAAATTGAGTCTTATGAATTAAGGCCCCGTTAGTTTAAATTGCGATTTACTCTAGTTATTTTTAAACAAATATGTGCAAATTGTATACCGATATAAAGGGTATGAACCACAGATGTTTTCCTAGAATTTTAAGTGCTCTAAAAATCATAGTTTTTTTTTTAAGAATTTCAAAGTGGAATATGAAAATTATTTTTTCACTTTGTTTGTCGTTTAAGGACTCGTATCTAATTTTATATCTAACATTTGCTCCAAAACTGAATTTAATATGATTCTACAACTAATGCAGATAATTATTACAAAAGCATGTTTGGATTTTCAATGTTAAAAGTAAATATATAGTCGTTTGAAGTTTGAAAACTGGCTTTTTTCGAAATTAACTTAAAAAATTATTTAAAAAAAAACTATTGGGCCTGAGTCTTGTAATTAGGCCTCAATGTATAGCAGAAGGCTCCACGGGTCCACGGTTTTCGTTTGTCCATCCATGTGCCGAACAGCCTGTATATTTTGTTTGTCATTACAATCTACCATGGATAGAAGTTGATATAGTTGAAAAAGTTTCTATATCCCGCTGTCACCGCGTCATACTCTTTTTTGCCAAGCTTTTATTTTCGGTAAGTGGTTTAAATTATCCTTATCTACCATCCAATTACATAATTTCCACTTTTTAAATTTTAAAAAATTAAATGTATTTATTCTGAAGAAATTTTTTTATATGATTTTCTCGCGCGAGGTATGTTAAGAGTACTATTTTGAATGCTCCAACAGTAATCAGGCATCATATTTACGTTCCAGTATCCTATCTCTCCTCCATGGTGCTAATATCCTGATAAAAGCGCTCCCCTTGTTCCTCGCTTAGTTCACCGAGATTTTCAGGAAAATAGTCTAGATGGCTGTGAAAGCAGTGAAGCAAAATACTAATGTTCCATCCAATCTGCTGGAAGTGTATGAGCAACTGTTCAACCTGCTGAATATAGCCATCAGACTTTCTATTTTCCAAAATAACTTCGCACTAACCAAACAAACTCGTCCCATGCACATTTCTCGATAGATATTGTTGATGAAATTTTTATCATTTACCAACTTCCTGATTTGTGGGCCATTAAAAATGCCGGCTTTGATTTTCTCACTACTCAATTTTGGTAACACCTTTGCAATGTATTTGAAACATTGGCCGTATTTGTTAAGAGCATAGATGTAAATGACTGCTGTGGTACCTACTGGTGTGTGCTGGTGTTTCACTAGTACTCAAGACTAGTCTCATAGCAGATTTTAAGTTGGGATACGTCCACTTCGAGCAATTTTTATTGTTTATTCCTATGATTTTCGACACACAGATATAACAGTCATCATGATGATTGGATGGTTCACGCTATATCATTGGAGATTGATACTTAAAAGGGGGTATTTTTTTATTTTCCCATAATCACAAAGACTCAATACAATTATTACATACCAAACTACGTATTCACTTAGCATTCGTCGGTAATGTAAAACCCAAAGTAGCCCAAGTATGCTTTTTTCACGAAGTCCGACACATTCAAACGGAATTTTTGGAACATATATTCTCCACAAATAACACAAAAACAATCAGGACTACTTAATCAAGACCTCTTTGAGGAGGACATCAAAAAATTTATACAGAAACTTGTTTGGTTACACCGCTATCGATAGAAATTATCGACTACTCATGCAAATTCAAGACGGCACCTGTATCGCACTAACCAGAGCTGCTAGAAAAAATCTGAGGGTAGATTCGAAATCAGCGCACCCAAATTAGTAAACAACAGCAAAAAAATCTCATGCAACAAAAAAGGTCAATTTTGTTTATCTGTGATAAGTATGTATTTTGACGTATATATCAATATTGACGATTCCTCGCTTCTCGTAAACAAAGTAAATCTCAAAATCATGAACTTGTTAATTCTCAGATTAGTTTCTTAATTAAATTAATAGAAAATTTCATCAAATTAATCTACATAATGTCACAATTATAATACTATAATATGTAAAAATAGATTTTCTGAAACATTTGTCCAAAGTTCAAATGTAAATGGACTTTAGATGAACTTATTTAGTAGATGTTAATAAAATCACGTGAATCCTGATGAGGATATATGATAAGGTCAGTATTTAAAAAATATATATTTTAGACATTTTTTAAATACTGAGCTTAAATAACTCTATAGCGTCATCGGCACGTTTTTGCAAAATTCGGGGAGAGTTATAATAATAATATCTGTAACCTATTTGTTGATAATCTTTTCACCCAATTACTTATAAAAATATATAAAAAATATGAAAAATGTCCCGGAAATCCGTTGTAGATAGCTGTCACATTACTCTGCAATTTTTTTTCGCTTCTCTCGCATCTTCGCAAAATTAACAAGTTTGTAAATTGTATAAACAAGCAAATTAAACAACTGTATTTCAAGAACATCTTTCATTGACAATATCCAGCTACAGTACACAACACAAATTGGTCCTTTGAGCCGGATCAAAGCAACCAGCGCATGGGCACTGGGACAGGTACGGCCGGCCATCTTGCATATTCCAAAGCATTTTCCTTCCCGTTTTCTGAAAACGTATCTTCCCGTGTTTCTTCAGGGTAGTTGTTCGCTATTGGCTACTCGCAGGGACCGCATCGTCCAGTCTCCAAAACAAAGTTCACGCAACTTAAAGGTTATCATTTATCGCATGAGTACTCCATCCTTTCATTAACATCAATATGAGCATCTCCGAGGACTCTAAACCGCGTGATAAATCCCCATATAGGACCAACGTGGCCGAAGACATGCCACAAAATAATAGGTCTTTACCTATGAAATTGCCGTTCTGCAGTTCTGGCCATTTCAAATCAAAATAATTTTTGTTTAACTAAGTATTCTAATTTCAAATTAATTTTATTTTAAAAACATGGAATTCTTTTTCCAAAAGTAGTCATTTGTTTATTGATTAGTGTTACATTTTCATCGCATTTCAATCTTTTTCGTCATCATGGATACGTTAAAAATTCGAGTAATTATGGAATATGAGTACCGTCGTGGCAGCAACGCGGCACAAGCGGCACGCAACATCAACGACGTTTACGGAGCTAACACTACAAACCAACGCACCACCTGTTATTGGTTTGCTCGCTTCCGTTCTGGAAATTTCGACCTGAAAAATGAGCCCCGCGATCGTCCGAAGACTTTGGTTGACAATGACGAATTAAAGGCGATTGTGGAAGCTGATGATACACAATCTATGGCTGAATTAGCAGCAGCTTTCGACGTTAGCGTCAAAACAATATTGGTCCATTTGCGTCAAATTGGCAAGGTAAAAAAGCTTGAGAAATGGGTGCCCCACGAACTCAATGATCGCCAGCGCAAAGTACGCGTCGAGACGTGCCTTGCACTGCTCAACAGACACACAAATGAAGGAATTTTGAACCGCATTGTTACCTGCGATGAAAAATGGATTTTGTTTGATAACCGCAAGCGCTCAGCAAGTTAGTTGGATCCTGGTTCAGCACCTAAACAATGCCCTAAACGAAAACTTACCCATAGAAAAGTGATGGTCACTGTTTAATGGTCTAGCGCCGGTGTGATTCATCACAGCTTCTTACCAAACGGGGTGAGTAATACTACAGATGTGTATTGTGAAGAACTGAACACAATGATGGAGAAGCTAGCACATCTCCAACCAGCATTAATCAATCGCTCTTCTGCGCTGCTCATGCACGACAACGCGCGACCTCATACTGTACAGCAGACAGTCTCCAAGTTGCAAGAACTGGGGTTGGAAGCTCTCCGGCATCCGCCCTACTCACCAGACCTTGCGCCTACAGACTACTACTTTTTCCAGAATTTGGATAACTTCTTGGCGGGAAAAAAATTCAATACCCGAGAAGCAGTACAAAATGCCTTTGAAGAATTTGTTGCCTCCCGTCCAGCTGATTTCTTTAAGAACAATAAAGAAATCAATAAACTGCCACTGCGTTGGAAAAGATGCATTGATTGCATGGGTGATTATTTCGATTAATACAAATAAAAAATACATGAAAAAATTTTTTTTAAATTTTTCCATACAAAACGGCAATTTCATAGGTAAAGACCTAATATTAAAGATTTAATAAAAAAGCGCGGTATCATCAAGACTAAGTTAGCCAATTTTTTGGCACTTATTAATTATCTAAAATCGTCGCTCAAGGGAAGCGCTGCACTTGTAATAAATTCTCTAGAATTCTCCGGTGATAATTACTCGATTGCATGGGATTTAATT
This sequence comes from Phengaris alcon alcon, assembly GCA_037179445.1. Classification (NCBI taxonomy): domain Eukaryota; kingdom Metazoa; phylum Arthropoda; class Insecta; order Lepidoptera; family Lycaenidae; genus Phengaris; species Phengaris alcon. The sequence goes on along the minus strand of JAYRCH010000371.1, from coordinate 1,825,140 downwards.
CTTAACCGATACAACAACAGTAGGTTATTAGCTCATAACCATATCAGGCCCTTGTTTACTATGCAAAGATTAAATAAAGAATCACGAACGCTAATTAGAAGATTAATTGCCACTGTATTAAAAAAAATACGCGCTTTAAAGATTCTCAACGAGCCCACGGAATCGTGGGATACTCTTGTTGTTTATTTGGTCGTATCAAAGCTTGATCAAACCACTGAACGCGAGTGGGAACAATACAAAGGCACACTATGTTCAAGAAATAATGATACAAAAACAGACTTAAAATTAAATAATATGTTAAAGTTTTTAAAAGATCGAGCTGATATGCTAGAAACGCTACAAGTATCTCATAGTAAAGTTAATACGGATTCTTATAACAAAAATCAGACTACACATTCACAAAAAAATCACTGTAATACGTCTTTAAGCCTCAAGTGCAACACTTGCAAAATAGTTTCAATAACCTATGCATATTGTGCAAAATAAAACATCCAATTTACGCTTGTCAAAAGTTTATCAGTTATAATTTAGACTCTAAACTTAAATTTATTCACGATAATAAATTATGTATTAATTGTTTACGATCCGATCACACTTTAGATAATTATTGTAGATTCGGGACATGCAGACTATGTAATAACAAACATAACTCGATAGTGGATCCTAATGACATTCATACTATTGCGCATCAAACCGGTACGTCTCACGCGCCGTCAACTACTATAAAAAATATTTTGAAGCCACGGTCGGGCCTACGTCCCCATCCCCCGCTTCACCCTCCGCACCTATTCACGCCAAGAAAGCGCATTTAATAGATATCGTTCAAACAGCTGTTTGCAAAACCAGTTCTACTATCGACAGCTTTAGTTGAAATAGCAGACGACCGCAATAATTATCACTTGGCGAGCGCACTACTCGATAACGGGAGCGAACGATGCCTTATTTCTAAATCTTTATGTAATTTAATTCATGCACCACTGATACAGTCCACTCAGGAAATACGTGGTGTTGGTAATTCGAATACAAGAAATACAAGATCTACGCATATGTGTGATATCGTAATTAAATCACGCACTCACGCGTATTCTACGCGTTTACATTGTTTTGTTTTACCTACTATTACATCATCACTACCGGCGCTTGCCGAAACTCAACACAAGCAGCTAGATATTCCTCAGAATATTAGTTTAGCCGATCCTCAATTCAAGGACTCGCGGAATATAGATATTCTAATCAGCGCAGAGAAATTTTGGGACCTAGTTAATTGCAATAAATTAAAATTATATAGTGGTCCATTTTATTAGATTCAAAATTTGGATTGGTTATTTCCGGACCTATCTATTCTCTTGCGCGTTATGATAGGTAACGTTGTAAATTCTCAATGACTCAATCAATTGAATCCCAGTTGTGTAAATTTTGGGAGTTAGAGGAGAATATATCTTTGTTTTCAGATAAGCTCACAGATGAAGAGCGTATTTGCGAAAAGCATTTCGTTGACACCACTACGCGTGACGGTGACGGACGTTTTATTGTACGCATTCCACCGCCCGATAATTTAGGTAATACCTATTCGCAAGCGGAACGACGATTTCTTGCACTTGAAAAACGTTTATCGCGTAATACTGAATACAAAAGGCTTTATGTCGACTTCATACATGAGTACAATCGTTTAGGACATATGACTCGTGCCGATAGTTTTGGAACACGTCATTATTTTCTACCACACCATGATGTGTTTCGAGAACATAGTACTACTACTAAGTTGCGTGTAGTTTTTGATGCCAGTGCGAAGGCAGACAATAACGTCTCACTCAACGATTTACAGATGATAGGTCCACCAATACAAAGGGGATCATATTTATATTTTGTTGCGATTTCGGCAGCATATTCAATGCCTAATACCTACAGATCAACGTGACCTTCAATTGATATTGTGGCGAGACGATCCCTCTCAAATGCTGAACATATACCGATTAAACACAGTCACTTTCGGCACCGCGTCAGCGGCATTTCTAAGTTGTAGGTGCCTAAAACAGTTAGCATACGAGTGCAAGGATAATGACGTCACGCGAACTATTCGCGAAGATAATAACGTAACGCGAACTATTCGTGAAGATAATGACGTCACGCGAACTATTCGCGAAGATTTATATGTTGATGATTTCATAACTGACAACGACAACAAACAGCGATTGCTTGAGATTTGTAACAAAGTGTTAAATATTTTAAAATCGGCTTGTTTTCCTCTCCGAAAATGGTTATTTAATTTTAAGCTAGACGGTAATGAAAATAGCGGTGCTAGTACGTTTAGAGAATTATCACTAGACGAAAACGACAATTTCAAAACTTTTGGCCTAAATTGGAACAATACATTAGATATGTTTTACTTTAATACGCATTTTAACATTAATGATAGTGAAATAATTACGAAACGTTGTATTATGTCAACTATTGCACAAATTTTTGGTCCATTAGGTTTGATGAGTCCTATGACTATTGTTGCGAAAATATTATTGCAAAAATTATGGCTACTGAAAGTAGGCTGGGACGATGAGCTGCCAAATGATGTCAAATACACTTGGAATTGCATTGTTAAATCTCTGTTTCTCCTCAGTGAAATACGCGTGCCACGATGCGTCGTCGGTCTTGACGCTTCCAGCGTCGAGCTTCATATATTCACGGACGCATCGGAAGCAGCACACGGAGCTTGCGTTTATGTTCGCACGATCGCTCGCGACTCGTCGGTATTCGTCCGGTTATGCTGCTCCAAGAGTAAGGTTGAGCCATTAAATCCCGTCAGCATTCCCAGGTTAGAGTTATGTGGCGCCTTACTAGGTGCTACATTATTTATTAATTTTTCGCCTCGAATTTAACCACATAGTTTTTTGGAGCGACTCCACTATCGTATCAAGGTGGCTGAGTATGACTCCGAATATACTAAAACTTTCGTGGAAAATAGAACCGCTGAAATTCACGAAATAACGAAAGATCTTCCGTGGCGAATCATCTCATGTAAGCGGTAAAGAGAATCCTGCCGATCTAGTCTCTCGTGGAGTAAAATTAAAAACCCTCAAATCATCAGTGTTATAGTGGGACGGTCCAGATTTTTTTTGCATAATCCTGAATTAGACACTAAATTAAATACTAATAAAAGTTATGAAATTCCTGAAACAGATCTGCCCGAATTGAAAGCCACAAAGGTACATTCGCTTGTCTGAACGGGTGGGGCGTCTTTCTTCCCATTTAAGCGTTTTTCTCAATTTAACAGAATGCAAAGGGCTTGTGCCTATATTTTACGTTTTATTTACAATGTTCGTAATAGAAAAAAACGCTCGATTAGGACCACTCACCGTCGATGAGCTTAAAACTTCTAGATTAACTTTAGCGAGGTTATCACAAAGGGAATCTTTTTCTGATGTGCGATAAATGTTATCATGTAACCAATTTAATAAAGTAAAAGTAGAATTAAGAAAATTAAATATTTTCGTAGACGCTAATGATAATATTATTCGAGTTGGCGGTCGAATAGAACAGTCGACCGTATTTGATTGCGATAAAAAATATCTATACGATACTAATTCCTGCTAAGCATTGGATTTCAGTAATGCTGTTTCGAGACGAGCCTAAGCGGTTACAGCCTGCTGCACCACAGGCGCTTCTATACAATATACGTGAATCATACTGGCCAATAGGCGCTAGAAATCTTGCTAAGCCCATCGTTCACGAAAGCGTAACTTGTACTCGGTTAAGAGGTAAATCTCTTATAATGGGTAATCTACCTGTAGAGAATCACTCCAAGTTTTCCATTTATACGTAGCGGCGTCGATTATGCCGGGCCAGTGCTCATACTCAACCGAAGAGGGTAAGGTTCAAAACTGAGTAAAGGGTACATCTGTCTCTTTGTCTGCTTAGTGACACGCGCTGTGCATTTGGAACTCGTCAGCGACCTCTCCGCTGACGCTTATCTGCTCGCGTTAAAGAGATATATTTCACGGTGTGGCAATCCTAAAGAAATTATTACGAATAACGGTCGAAATTTTGTTGGCCTCGCAAATGACTTTTCTAAATTTATTTCAAAATATTCTAAGAATGTATTAGAGTTCGCAACTAGACATAGCATAAAGTTTTCATTTATCCCGCCTTACGCGCCTCATTTTGGTGGTTTATGGGAGGCTGGAGTAAAATCATGTAAACACCATTTACACCTTTGAGGAATTTCGCACGGTACTAACACAAATCGAAGCCGTTTCCCATCCAATTAGCCCTCTATCTAATCCTAATCATTCCCTTCCCTTGTCTCCTTCCCATTTTCTGGTCGATCGCCTGCTTACAGCGCCTGCTAGCGAAGACGTGCGGGATATTCCTGCGCACCGTCTCACCAAATATCAAATGATAGAGCAGCTCAGACATTTTTGTGAGAGATGGTAAAAGGAAACTCCGAGATGTAGGGACGAGCAAAATGGTCGCATCGTGGACAAGACCTCAGCCTGGGACGCTAGTAGTCATCAAGGAAGACAACATACCACCGCTGAGATGGAGGTTGGGTCGTGTCATTATCACTTTGCCAGGAAAGGATGGCGTCTCCCGCGTCGCTGACATCAATACCGCGTCAGGCAATATTAGGCGCGCAGCCCGCAGCCCCTCGCATCTGCCCTCTCTTCGAAGACCAGGACGAGTAGTTATACTAATATTAGCCGCCAAACGTTCAAGGCGTTCAACGTTCGCATTATGTTGATAATCTTTGCACCTAATGACTTATAAAAAATATACATGTACATATGAAAAAGCCGGAAATCCGTTCTAGACAACTGTCACATTACTCTGCAATTTTTCTTCGCTTCTCTCGCATCTTTGGAAAATTAACAAATTTGAAAATTGTATCAACAACCAAATAAAACAACTGTATTTCAAGTACATCATTAATTGACAAAATCGAGCTACAGTACACGACACAATTTTTTATAATCTGAGATCTATAATATCTATGGACGCTTCACACCAAGTCGGACTGGCCCCAGCCTAAGTATCCAAAGAAATTGTATTACGCGGAGCAGACAACGGAAAATATATTTAAAATATACATATATTTAAGATTTTTATTTTTATTATATTACATAAATATATTTAATACACATCCATGACCCAGGAACACAGAAAAATTTTTGTTCCCTCGGCGGGATTCAAACCCGCGACCCCCGGCTTGAGCACCATCACCAAAGAATGTATATTACTGACGTAAAGAATCGTCATTCCAACGATGTACACGAATGACAGTTCGCGGCTGCGTGTGCGTGGCTTGGCGAATGCGGAGGCGGGCGGGGCGTGAGTTTTTTCCAGCCAGGACTATCGTTCACCGGGCTGGTGAATGGTCGTTTCGTGCTTTGACATCATTGACAGTATAATTTCATAATATTTATGATAGATTTGTGTAACGCGTCGTTTAAAATCATTTTGGTTACATTAGGCTTACATCAACATGGCTGACATTCGCGCGTGCTCGAGCTGTCATTTGTAGAGAGTAATAGCCATACATATTAGTCATAATACTGTCACATAGGCTTGTTAAGAGTACGCTAGTCAACGGCTCGAACTCAGTGTTGCGCGCGGGGAAAATGATTGTTATTTCAACTAACATCGGGGAATAAAGTATATACTTACCCACAACATAGTAATCTATACTTAAAAGAGAAGTAATAGTGCACACATTTATACCGCTTTGTTAAGTATTTTAGAAAAGGCATCCTTAAATTACGCAAATAATATATACTCAGCTGTTGGTGTTTTATGTAAAAACTATATAATATTTTTGTCTGAAATAAAGTTTTCTCAATTGCTGAATATAATAAAAGTGTGTCAGTACTTATGTGCTTGCTTTTTTATTTTCATTCTTCGTTTGTTTTTTATTTACGGTCAAAGTTGCGCTAAAAATCCAATGTTTGGAGGCTATTATCTTCTAAACTAAGTTAAATTTTAGAAATATAAGGACATACGGACCTAGATAAGTGTAATAAAAATCGATATTACGCTAAAATTTGGGTCTACAATGTTTGACTTTAGAGTAAATCACCAACAGCGTACTTATACGCATAGAAACAACTTCATAAACCCGTCGTGTTTACTAATTTTCAACAGCAATATTACATATGTAAGTTTGCCTTGTTTGGATGCGGCGTTATACGTGAAGCGAAAACTTCTTACCACTTTTTATGAAAATTATGAAATGGAGGAATGTAAATTACACATTTAAAGTTTACGTTGAGGAAGGTGTGCAGAAGGCTAATATTTTTCATATTATTAATTAAGAGTTAACTAAAATTAGTGTAAAAATCTGACTTTCACATTCACTAAACAAAATTGACATTATTTATTTCGTATTTTTAAGAGGCAAAAGCACACTAACAAATACATAAAAATTAAAATAAATATTATGATCGAAATTCGAACACGGGACGATCACTAGTTTGTTTATTTAAATATTTTAAAAAACAAGACGAAATTTCGTGGAATGCCTTTAGGAGTATACTGGATAGATTAGTTCCACGAGAAATATATTATGTAGAGTACCAGTATAAAATAAATTCAGTGCTAGTAATGTATAGGACTATACCCTCTCACTATACACAGTGTAGACTGTGGAGTCTGTGATTTATCTTAGATGTTCATCATGTGTAACGTCACGAAGAGTCTGTTGCATATAAGGGTGAGTATGCAATCAGATCAATCGGGACAGAAAAAATATAATCATAAGAAAAATGACAATCGCCTTATGAGTGACAAATTTCTTATAGCTATTCTAAGCTTATCTGGAAGTTTAATCGCTGCTTACTTTATACTGTTCGACAGACACAAACTTCCCGATAAGCTATTTGTCACTTAGATTGTGAAACATGCCCTAAGTGAATTATAATATTAAACAAAACGCTATAGCGTCTATACTATCTAGGAACTCTACATTAGATATGAAACGTATCTTTTTGTGTAGTGAAGAAAGTTTAAGTTTCAATAGCTATCTTAAAAATACAGCGCTGCGTAATGTCGCGTATCGTCGCGGTGTGAACTGACCCTTAGTGTAAAAATCTCGCTGTCTCATTATTCTCAGTGTAAAGCAGGTTTTCAGATACCTATCGCCGTTAGATTAGGTGAGGTTTGTGCAATACACTGCATTTTACCGTCCGGCATCCGATTTTCTATTTAAAACGCTCTTTTTATTATATAGCTTTTGCCCGAAGTGGTACTCGCGTGGTAGAGTGTTCGTGGGAAAAAAACTTCTTAAGCAAATATACTCATAAAAAAATTCCCACGGGTATAGTAACCTATCCTTAAAAGATAGAATATCTATGCCATCGCAGACTTTTTTGTCCATGATGGTACCGATTTAAAAAAAATAAAGATTGAGCCACTGAGCAAATAATAAAAAAATTTGCCGAATTTAAGAGGCATATTTGGAAAAGAAGTTTTATTTCTATTTTTTAAACTATTTTGTGCATTTTTTCTTTAGGAAGTCGGTTTTCATTTTTTGTTTCAAAATAATATTTTTTCCATTTTCAGTTATATTTATTATTATTATTAACACATTTTAAGAAATTTATTAATACAAAAAATATCTCCGGTATTCTCACTCTCTCGGCAAAACAAACTCGAGCGTTTTTTATGTCGGTTTTCCTCAAATAAGCATTACAGATCTGTGGACCAAATAAACAATCACCAGTGATGATAATGATTAGACACTATTGTAGTAGTCGGGGAGAAAAATGTAGCAGTCAGCATTAAATATAATATTATAGTGATGATGATGATCATGTATATAATTTTGTCAATAGCAAAATTTCAAATACATTGATATTGGTGTACAAAACTATGAGGAGTATCTATGTCACCATAATAATATGAAGGTATATCGTAAGAAGGTGGTGGTGATGATTATGATAATTATTACTGTAAGTGGCATATGCTTGCAGTTCTTTAAAGAATGCCATCATTTCTAAACGTGTATCTTTAAAGACTGAGGAGTAATAACACACAGGATTTCTTGCACTATTTCCACTTTAATAAGTATTTTACATTAATTTTAATATATTACACGACCGGTTTCGACAAAGTCATCATCAGGTGTAGGCAGATTAAAATTTTAATTTTTTTTTTGTTAACATTGTGCAAAGGGTTGCCAGCATCATGAAATTTTTATAATTTTGTGCAACGCAATTTAAAATTTTATACCAACTTATTCTATTTTCTACTGATTGATAAATTAATAACTTATTGATTTGTAATGTCATAGAATTATATAATTATATAGAATGATGTCAGAATATAAAATTAAAAATACTACTATCACCAATGATTCAATTAAATTAAAATGTCCTTAATACATAAGAATAGATATTATAAATAATGGCAAATAAATTATATGAAATTAAAACGTCAAAATTAAAATTAATAAATTATGTCAAAAATTAATCCAAAATTAATACCAATGTCAAAAAGTCATAACATAAGAACATAGTATAACCTATAAATATTAATTAAATTAAATGTCTTCCAATAATATCCTATCAGTGAAAACTTTATATTGGCTTTATGGTGTCTATAAATGTATTATTATTGTAATTATTTGTAAGCTGTAAGTTTTCCGAATACAATAAAATAAAAATAAATAAATATGGAGCTCGAAAGGCATGTCTGGTCATTTAGTAAGATCCCACATTTTTTGTGTCTGTTAATTTCAAGCGCTTCTAATGCGTCCATCTTCCTGCATTTTGGTAATTATGTAAATATTTTATATTTTTATCAGGGTCAAAGTTGTGTCCATTAATATTTAGATGTTCGGCAAACGTAGATCTTTCAGTATTCTTCTTCCAAGCTGTTATATGTTCTTTTATTCTAGTTTTAAACTTTCTCCCTGTCTGACCTATATGCACTCCTCCACATGTATCACAAGTGTTGCCACCGGACTTGTGCCTGCCACCGGACGGTAAAATTCCGTGTAGTGTACAAACGCCCTTAGGCAACGTATAGATAATTGAAATCATCTTCATGAAAAATGAAACTGTGACGTCCTCTGTGGCTCAGAGGTTAGCACGTCGGCGCTTAATCTGGGGGTCGCGGGTTCGAGTCCCTCCAATGGGACAAAATGTTTTTCTGTGTTCCCGAGTCTTTTGGGATGTGTATTAAATATAATATGTTTGTAATGATACTATAATACTTAAATCCGTTGTATGGTACCTGTGATGCCAGTTCTTTGGATACTTAGTACAGGAGGTGTGAAAGCGTCCATAGATATAAAAAAGTTACATTCTGAAACTGATCAAACGATTGCCGTCCTTTATGGTCACCCTGTTGTGTGACCTACATACATTCATTAGTCATTTACATTAGTGGTCCGTATCAAAATTTCGCCCACGTGATTTATTGGCCGCACATTAAATTATTGGGTGTAGACTTGTGTCTAAATCATATTATACTCCTAGCACTCAGCGACGTCGAATAAAATTAATTTGTTGTGTAAAACTTGTGTCTGCCTGACTGATTTTCAATTGGTTTATCATATACGTGAAGCAAAAACTTTCAGTACAGTTTTACGAGAATTGCGCAATTGTATGATATTTGTCATAGTTATGTCACAGTTAAAGTTTATATAGTAACCTATCCTTAAAAGATAGACATATCTATGCCATCGCAGACTTTTTTGTCTATGATGGTACCGATTTAAAAAAATAAAGATTGAGTAGAGAAATAATAAAAAAAATTGCCGAATTTAAGAGGCATATTTGGAAAAGAAGTTTTATTTCTATTTTTTAAACTATTTTGTGCATTTTTTCTTTAGGAAGTCGGTTTTCATTTTTTGTTTCAAAATAATATTTTTTCCATTTTCAGTTATATTTATTATTATTATTAACACATTTTAAGAAATTTTTTAATACAAAAAATGCCTCCGGTATTCTCACTCTCTCGGCAAAACAAACTCGAGCGTTTTTTATGTCGGTTTTCCTCAAATAAGCATTACAGATCTGTGGACCAAATAAACAATCACCAGTGATGATAATGATTAGACACTTGTAGTAGTCGGCGAGAAAAATGTAGCAGTCAGTATTAAATATAATATTATAGTGATGATGATGATCATGTATATAATTTTGTCAATAGCAAAATTTCAAATAAGTACATTGATATTGGTGTACAAAACTATGAGGAGTATCTATGTCACCATAATAATATGAAGGTATATCGTAAGAAGGTGGTGGTGATGATTATGATAATTATTACTGTAAGTGGCATATGCTTGCAGTTATTTAAAGAATGCCATCATTTCTAAACGTGTATCTTTAAAGACTGAGGAGTTCTGTTCAGTGCTTTTAGATCTAGGGTACCTGCACCTTGGCACAAAATTTTACTTACTATAAAAGTCGAAATCACTATAAATGTTTCGCAGTAATAACACACAGGATTTCTTGCACTATTTCCACTTTAATAAGTATTTCACATTAATTTTAATATATTACACGACCGGTTTCGACAAAATCATCATCAGGTGTAGGCAGATTAAAATTTTAATTTTTTTTTTGTTAACATTGTGCAAAGGGTTGCCAGCATCATGAAATTTTTATAATTTTGTGCAACGCAATTTAAAATTTTATACCAACTTATTCTATTTTCTACTGATTGATAAATTAATAACTTATTGATTTGTAATGTCATAGAATTATATAATTATATAGAATGGATGTCAGAATATAAAATTAAAAATACTACTATCACCAATGATTCAATTAAATTAAAATGTCCTTAATACATAAGAATCTAAGATATTATAAATAATGGCAAATAAATTATATGAAATTAAAACATGTCAAAATTAAAATTAATAAATTATGTCAAAAATTAATCCAAAATTAATACCAATGTCAAAAAGTCATAACATAAGAACATAGTATAACCTATAAATATTAATTAAATTAAATGTCTTCCAATAATATCCTATCAGTGAAAACTTTATATTGGCTTTATGGTGTCTATAAATGTATTATTATTGTAATTATCTGTAAGCTGTAAGTTTTCCGAATACAATAAAATAAAAATAAATAAATATGGAGCTCGAAAGGCATGTCTGGTCATTTAGTAAGATCCCACATTTTTTGTGTCTGTTAATTTCAAGCGCTTCTAATGCGTCCATCTTCCTGCATTTTGGTAATTATGTAAATATTTTATATTTTTATCAGGGTCAAAGTTGTGTCCATTAATATTTAGATGTTCGGCAAACGTAGATCTTTCAGTATTCTTCTTCCAAGCTGTTATATGTTCTTTTATTCTAGTTTTAAACTTTCTCCCTGTCTGACCTATATGCACTCCTCCACATGTATCACAAGTGTTGCCACCGGACCTGTGCCTGCCACCGGACGGTAAAATTCCGTGTAGTGTACAAACGCCCTTAGGCAACGTATAGATAATTGAAATCAAAAATGAAACTGTGACGTCCTCTGTGGCTCAGAGGTTAGCACGTCGGCGCTTAATCTGGGGGTCGCGGGTTCGAGTCCCTCCAATGGGACAAAATGTTTTTCTGTGTTCCCGAGTCTTATGGGATGTGTATTAAATATAATATGTTTGTAATGATACTATAATACTTAAATCCGTTGTATGGTACCTGTGATGCCAGTTCTTTGGATACTTAGTACAGGAGGTGTGAAAGCGTCCATAGATATAAAAAAGTTACATTCTGAAACTGATCAAACGGTTGCCGTCCTTTATGGTCACCCTGTTGTGTGACCTACATACATTCATTAGTCATTTACATTAGTGGTCCGTATCAAAATGTCGCCCACGTGATTTATTGGCCGCACATTAAATTATTGGGTGTAGACTTGTGTCTAAATCATATTATACTCCTAGCACTCAGCGACGTCGAATAACATTAATTTGTTGTGTAAAACTTGTGTCTGCCTGACTGATTTTCAAGTGGTTTATCATATACGTGAAGCAAAAACTTTCGGTACAGTTTTACGAGAATTGCGCAATTGTATGATATTTGTCATAGTTATGTCCCAGTTAAAGTTTATGTGGAGGAAGGTGTGCATAAATATAATAGGTGTGCAAAAAAATACTTCATAATACAATGCATAAAAACGTTTGCTAATTAGTGAGCTTTTACATTTTTTCTATCTAATAGGCGAAAGAACCCTTATAAAATTAATTTTATAAGGGTAGGGTTTATAGGGCGCGACCTCTATAGTGTGGTATTAATATTCTAGGAAAATAGGAGTGTAATAGGTAAGGGTATAAAATAAAGTAGTCTAAGTGTGTTGGTAAGCTTTTATAAGGTTTGAAGTAAATCGGAAACAAATAAATCTACTTACTCAGTTAAATATTAGAAAACAATATGATAATGTCTTTAGCAGGTAACCAGAGGTTTAAGTATGGTTTAAGCCTTAAACCGTAGTTAATCCTCTGGTTTTAAATGTAACAGCACAAGAGCTTTTCGTTCTCTACTCTCAATAACATTGCCAAGCAATTAATTACAATAATCTAAGCAAGAGCATAATAGATTATGTCTAAGGAGGGTTTCGTTACTATAAACGTGTAATAGATTTTTTCAAATTACTTCAAAACTTATTGTCAGATTTCGCTCAAAATTATTTTCTTAACGAGTAATATTTAGCATCATCTGTCATTATTAGCATAGCGGTTTTAGCGAGACACTGGAATTGTAATCCATTTTGTATATTTTTGTTTATTATTTATATATAAAATTAGCAGGGATGGTCAGACAAGTTGTACCTATTTGCCGATCCAATATTTACACATAACCACACACAACCACATACACACACATACACACACAAACACACACACATCACACACTAAAATGACTATATTGTTAATTGTGGAATTGTTGTTTAGTATCATTGTTATTGCCTACGTTCTAAACTAAGCGAACCTCATTTATATTCTATTTATTTTAAATTGTTTTAAATCTATATTGGCATAACATGTATCTTCATGGGCGAGGACACTGGCCTCTGCAATACAGTTTACACTAGTGCAGGGGTCAGGGACTTCAGATATGTAAAACTCGTCTGTGTCAATAAAGAATTTATTTATTTATTTAGACATACAGACAGAGCATAACTTATGGGCTCCTTTTAGTACTACGGAACCCAAAAAATGTACACTTCATTTTGAACAACTCACTATTTCCTATTATTTCCCAGCATTTAGTTGGGAAAAAATTATTTTCCGACATTAAAATTGGGAAAAGATCTAGCTGGGAACACGGGGATGACAGACGCGTTGCTCCCCGTCCCATTCCAGATGCCGAAGGTGGGGGCCACGTTAGGCATCGGTGGAGCCTGGCTGGAGGCCCCGGTGCCAGGGGCCATGCCGTTAGACAGGCCGTCGAGATTGAACGACCACTGGCCGTTCATGTTCGCCATACTGAGGTTCATCCCGTTGGTGGGAGCTGGAATAATAATAATAATATCTATGGACGATTTCACACTACGTCAATCTGGTCCTTTACTAAGTATCCGAAGAATCATATCACAGGTACCAGACAACGGAAATATATTCAATACTTTTATACTCTAGTAAGTTTTTGTCCAGTAAGACACATATTTAAGATTTTTATTAAACTATACATATATATTTAATACACACCCAAGACCCAGAAACACATAAAAACTCTTTGTCCCTTCGGCTTAAGCGCCGACGCGCTAGCCCCACTGAGCCCCATAGGTCGTCAATGGAATGGATTAATTCAGTTTTATGCTTCAACAGATTATGGTTCATGAGCTTTCACAGTACTAATCAAATAATTAGGGTGCAGAAATCTGAAATCCTCTCTGCACACCAAAACGATAAAACACAGTTCGGTCACAGTAGACGTATACAGTACTGGGTGTCCCAATAAGAGTGCCCGATTTAAATTTGGCGCCATTTTTTTTTCTGAGCAAGTGGCAGTTCTGAAACTTGACAGCTGTCATCTATGATTGTTCCGATTATTAAATCTGGAGCGTTACACAAAAGAACAACGCGTTATCATTGTGAAAACCCATTACAAAAATGGGAAAAGCTACGCTGAAACCGCTCGCAAACTTCGCGTAATTTTCGGTCGTGAAAGTGCACCAAATGTGTCAGCAATTCGAAGAGTGATCAATAAATTTTAGGAAACTGGGTCGATTATGGAAGGTAAGTCTCCTGTGCGTCGGCGTACCGGTCGGTCTCTCGAAAATATCGCTGCTGTAAACGAGAGTGTCGCCGAAAACCCGGGAACATCAATTCGGCCATGATAACAGAGTTCTTGTGGCCCCAATTGGAAGGACTGGACCTGGACGACATGTGGTTCCAACAGGATGGCGCGACCTGCCACACCGCCCATGAAACAATTCATTTATTGGAGGAAAATTTTCCGGACCGAATAATCTCCCGAAATTCCGATGTCAACTGGCCACTGAGATCTTGCGATTTAACGCCTTGCGACTTTTTCCTTTGGGGTTTTGTTAAATCTCAGGTCTATGCGAATAAACCACGAACAATTCCCGAGCTAAGGGCCGAGATCCAACGCGTCATCGGTGAGATAGAGACGCCACTCTGTGAAAAAGTCATCGAAAATTTCATGAAAAGAGCAAGGGTTTGCTGCCAGAGCCGTGGGGGCCATATGCAGGATATTTTATTCCATACTTAACGGAACATGTGTACTTTATAACGCAATAAAAATATCAACTCTCGCTCAAAAAAATATGTGTTTTTTCTTAAAATTAAATCGGGCACTCTTATTGGGACACCTTTATATCTTCATACTGGACCGCACGAATCGGCGCACGTACACAATATACATGTAGTTTTATCGTTATGGTCTATAGAGGCTGATAAGCGTCTGCGATAATTCGCTACAATGCCTTATGTACACGACCGATGAAACTGCACAGTTCGGTTTACACTGTTATATAATTACGATAAAAAGTTTTGCGGGCACCGGGCTTACACCTAAAGTCTATGTGTTACCTCTAAGGCGCTTTCCAGGGATACGGTTATAGATATAATATTATGTTCGAACACATCGAATATAATATTATTGAGAACAACATCATGTTATTTTGACATTCAAACTCTTGCAATTAAACGTGTATCTTCTTGTGTATCTACTGAATAAAGTTAAATTTTGAATCACTTTTTTAAAACTGCAGCGACGCTTCGCGCATCGTCTCGTTTTGGTGTAAGCTGAAAAAAAGCTCCCTTTTTTTACAGTAACGTCTAACAATAATATTTTGACAGTTTTCAATAAAAATGTGTACCACATTATACCTAAGAATTGCGTAATTTTCAATAATTAACAGAAAATTAATTTGTTTAAGTTTTTTTTTTCAATTATGTTGATGTTTCGTATGCCTCAAACTATGCAGGTGATCACCCAATCATTTTCTGTATAAGCCAGAAGATTTAAACCACTCACGCAATCTCATATTAAAAATCGGTGGTACTGCTCCTGCGCTGAGTGGTCTTCTAGTGGGACAGCTGCTGCAGATGTCGTCATCATCAGGCGTGGTGCTGGCTATCGTGCTCACATCATCATCATCATCGCACAGTAGGTCGCACCACATCAAACCGAGGAAGGGCTGGAAAAGACATTGGGCGTTTGATTGCGATTTTTAAAATAACTACATTTTTTATAGAAGCTACGGGAAACGATATGTGAAGCTATGCAAAACGATACAATCAAATAGAATCTTGGTTTGTTGTCGCCACTTTTTACCCGACTACGGCGAAGCCAAAAAGAAGGGTAATGCTTTTGGCAGTCTATGTATGTATCTTCTAATATATAGAATTCTTGCGTCATAGTGTTCGGGGACACAATCCTCCGAAACGGCTTGTTCGATTCTTATGAACTTTTTTTTGCATATTCGGTAGGTCTGAGAATCGGTCGTAATCTATTTTTTCAACTACTAAATTATAAGGGTGACCCACCCCTAAATATTGTTTTTTATTTTTTCGACACAATATTTTATATGATATGGCATTAAAAAAATACATATAATGGCAAAACAACATTTTCCGGGTGAGCTAGTTTATGTATATACGTTTGTTCCACCCTAGCGTCTAAACTACTGATTTTAATGAATGCGAGGTCAATAGATTCGTAATAATGGCCCGGGTAACATAGGCTACATAGTTTACGTAGTCGGGTTATTGTTATTTATAACAATTGTAGTTACACTACTTGTCAGAATATTAAAAGCATGATCTTGATAAATTGAATCAAATAAAAAAAAATACTAAATTTAAATTAATTTTCTATTACAATATACCTATTAATACTATTTTATAAGGTTAAATTTTAAGGAATAAGTAAGGTACAAACCTTGCCGTTGATAATTTGATATTTGAAGAATACGATGAACAGAAACACACACAACCTAGCGTCAGCCATGTTTAGTTGTAGTGAAAACAAATGCAGCGGTTTCGATCGCAATAATAAAGGAATTGTGCAAGGTCCGCCGTAGATATCTGCATTCCTTATATTGCATTTCAATATTTATCAGAATCTATGAATGAATGAATTAATATTTCAGAAAAAAATTGTAGGTACAAGTAAAAATTCTACATTGCTGATCAAGAAAGTAACCAACAATGGATGGCCCCAAAGGATTTTGTAAGATTAAACAATTATTAGAGCGAACATATCCTTATTCAGACGTTTCTAAGTAATCAGATAACTGTTTAGTAATATTTGAAAATCTGATATTTCTTAGAAATTACAGGCTTATCGACTTGTGGAATTACCATCCCTGATCCCAAAATAATGCTTACAAGCGAGCTTCGGCCGGTTGGAGATCTCCTTTGGGACTCCCACCCGACAAATACCGAGTGGCATTGCTACAAAAAATAAGAAATTTTTGTAGCAATGCCACTCAGTATTAGTTAACGCTTGCTCTGAGAGAAGTAATTGTAGATTATTAGTTAGCATACTAAAGAAAGTATGGAGAATAGAGATAACACTAAGGAGAGAAAGGGAATTTTAAGAATGAATTAAATAATCTGATAAACTTATATTTAAATATTTTATTTTATCTGTTGTCTACGCTTTAGCTGTACTAGTAGGTTCGGCAGTGGTAGTAGCAGCCGCCGCAGTGGTGGCTGCAGCCGTGGAAGCTTCAGCAGCATCTCCAGACCCAGAGCCGCCTGATAGGCTGTTCACATTTACTGCGACTTGGCCATTTAGTTTCTCTACGATGACGCTAAGACCATTTTTTGATGGAGCTGAAAGACAAGGTAAAGTATATAAATATTAAAATCCCCCTGTGGTTCAGTGGTAAGCGCATTGGCACTCAAACCGGAGGTTGCGGGTTCTAACCCCGCCAGGGAACAAAAAGTTTTCTGTGATCCTGGGTCATGGATGTTTATCATTTAATAAAATGTTAAATATAAGTGTAGTATCAAATGTATAAATATATTTCCGTTTTCTGGTAACTGTAACACAAGTTATTCAAGAACTTACCGCGGGACCAAAAGGACGTGGTGTGAATGCGTTCACAAATATTATTATTACTATATTTGTGTGTTTGCTAAGATATCTAGAACCGAATGATTAAATTAAAATTAAAGCTTAAGCTGTCGCTCAAGTCGGAGGTCGCGGGTTCGAATCCCACAGAGGGGACAAAAAGTTTTCAATGTTCGTGGATGGATGTGGATGTGTATTAAATATGTTATTGTAATATGTTTATTTTATCTTAATAACATCTGTAATAATGTTCCCGTTTTCTGGTAACACCCGCAACACAAGTTCTTCGGATACTTAGCTCGGGGTCAGATTGTGGTGGTGGTGTAAAGCGTCCATAGATATTATAAGACAAAAATAAGGCAAAAAGAACATAGTATGATGATAGATATTAATTAGACCACTTTTTTAAAGATGTAAAGATGATTTAATATATATCATTATAATGTTTATGAGGATGTAAACTTACATAATGTTAAATTGAAGATAGGCTTGGTAACTGAAGATGATGAAGAATCTGATCTCGAGTCGTCTGAATCTGAACTGTCGTCCAACATATCATCCAAGTCGGAAGAATCACAACTGTCAGAAAAAATTTCAAACAAACTGGACAAAAATGACGGCTGGAAAAAATTAAAACCTAAAGTAAAATGTGGCTTATGATTTTTTTTTGAAAGAAGTGTAATAAAGACTTTTACTTCAGTTGCACTTGCTGATGATGAAGCTTAGGTAGGGCTCAGCCCGTATATATACTAATATTAGAAAGAGAAAAGCTTTGTTTGTTTGCTTGTTTGCATTGAGGCTCCGAAAACACTGATAAGAGTTTGATAATATTTGCCATCTAAAATATAACTAGACCTCGGGGAAGGACATAGGACTTTTTATCACGGCAAAATATACGTTTCCAGCGAGATTTCCTTTAGCGCACACGACGTCGCGGGCACACATCTAGTAAATAATATTGAGATGAATAATACAGTAAATTAAGTTCTACGTTTCTCATGATGTGTTTTTTAAACTACATGAACTAAATATTTAAATTGATGTACCTTTGCTGAAGTAGTTTGGTGCTGTACAAATAAGACAAGCAAAAACACGCACAACCTCACTTTATGCATTGTAGGTATTTGTATGGAAAACGCTTGGACTGTGTCTATTGATATGGTGAGCTAGGCGCACAACACCTTAAATATTAAATGACAAAGATTAGATAAGAGTCTGCAAAGGAAACATATTCATATATTGTTTTTCGTTCAGTATCGTACCTAATAAATACCAGTATCTGGAACTCTCTCCAGACTATATCCATCTTGCATCCAGCATACTCTGGTAAATAGAAAATGTACTAAAATCATTGGGCATAAAAATATTTTTTGATGACATTACAGTAGCGTTTAGTTTCATGTTCCTTACGATAAATAGTGAAATAAAAAGATACTGTCTCGTGAATACAAGTAAATTCTATATAACAAAAACTAAAAATATCCACACAGAAACCAATAAAGTTAATTACAACAATTATCACAATACTGAATACCCATTAACCGATTGAAATATGTAATGTAAATTATTATCTCGCATGTGCACGAGTATTTAACATTTTATTTTTACTCGTTTTTACAATGTAAAAAAAAACATTATGATAATTACTTACTACCATATATTATTCAAATAATTAGCCTAATTATATAATTTTTTTTTTAGTTGGGTAATAACTAGATAAAATTATACTTTATTTTCTATTACAATTACAATTTACTTATCTTTAGTCTTTCTATTACAATTTATTTATCTTTATTCTAAATGCCAATTTCACCAGTTAAAATTAATCGTTGATTAAATATTATTATCTTATCCTTGTCGTTCTTCGGAGTAATGAAAGAAAAGGCATGATATTTCGATATAAACGATTAATAACTAACAGGCGTTGGAGAAATACGGTATTTTTTTGTATTTTTTTATAACATTAACGAATAGTGCTCTGAAAAATAAGACAGCTTACAAAAGGAAGAGTATACTAAAAATCAAAATTTTCAAATATAGTGTGGATTGTTTGAAGCTCATTTGTGAGTCTCGTGAAAACGCTCCATATAAAAGTCGTACTAGTAGATAACATCACACGCTAGTAAGTTGCTACGTAATGTATTATATGCACAAAATTTCTGATATCTCGTAATTTTGCGCGTTTATGTTGATACATACTATAGTAAATCTTTTTGTATTTGATGTAAGTAAACTAATTATGTAAGTTTTATAACCTAATGTTTTAAAAAAAGATTTCAACTTTTTTGTAACTTCGAAATGCATATAATTACTAAACTACACATAAAATCCTAATTATTTTTACTTTTATCAAGTTGTAATACCTAATTACTTCTTAATTTATTAAAAAAAAATATTTTTTTTTCATGTAGGGAAATATCCAATTGCTGCTTAAGCAGTTACGCAGTGTCGAATGCCGTGTCTGTTTCTTCTGTCTTAATCTTTGCTTTATCTCCTTCGGAATATTTAAAAATTGATGTAAAGATAAAACAATTACTGTTTTGAGTTTTGAGTTGTTAATTTAAAGATACATTGTGTGGAATTAGACACGGCTCTGTATATGAATGTCATACTTATTTCTATGGCGGTTCGTGCTTATTAGTTACGTCCTTAGCATACTAATCCTATTGTGTGTTATCAGTTCTCGGAAGATGTATGTGAAGGAAAAATTATAGGACAGATTATTATTACGGAGATACGTATTTAACAGTTTTTTCATCCCTAGAGGGGTCAAATAGGAGTCCAAAATTTGTTTCGAGAAATGTCAACAACTGAACGGATGGCGTTGAATTTTGGCACACACATAGTTATTTGGACGTAGAAATCCGCTAAATAAGGATTTTTCGAAATACAAACCCCACGGGGGTGCAATGGGGATCCACGCGGACGAAGAAAGCTAGAATATATAAATACTTATCGAACATAAAAGGAAAAGTTTTTATCATTATCATAAAGTAGTTCCTTTTCATTTTGCATGTAGAATTAATTTTTTGTTTGAAGAAAATAATCTAAACATGTAAATTTTTAGTCTAACTTTATCACGCAATAGCTATTTGCATTAGGTTTGGAAGTAGACAAAGAAAGTCACGCACCTTAAAAATACTTTAGTAAACAATAGCAGATATTCATTTGGCCTCCCGCCATTATCATTATGATTTAAACTCAATTTAAAATTAATTAATAATTGTAAATTGACTTCTATTCCTCACTATGTGTCCACGATGAATAATGGGAATAAAGTTACTACTTAGCTAGTTTTATATTGGCTCACTGTTCCAATCTTATAGCAAAGACATTTAATAAATTTCCAGAAATCGATAAAATAAAAGTAACTAAGGGAGAATTGCAGAAGTTCTTCCATTAAAAAACAAGTATTTATAATAATATTTAATTCGAATGGTAACATAATAATAGGAATGCTCTAAAATCTTAATTTAACGTATTAGTATCCATTATTGTATGTGACCCCGGGTTTCCTGGGTATCGTGCTGTTGACTTCTATGAGTATAGGAGTGTTGTCAGCTCTGGCGGCTCTATCGGAACAGTCGTCGTGTTTGATGGGGAACACGTAGTTTACGTCCACGTCATATCTGAAAAAGATCAGTATCTTTTTATTTTTTCTGCCGTCAGAGGGCGGAACCAACGCACACAGAGCGTCATCTGGTGGCGTAAGTGGTATCAAAAACGGTCAATAAGAATGTTCGATTCTTTTTCTGTCACCAGGCGGCGCTTGGTAGCCCGACGGTCCTTGTCGTGTCAAAATGCTGTCAGATGTCACCAATTTAAAAACCGTCATTGTAAATATTACAACTGCTGCCTCTATTTCTTTACTTAGAGCCTACTTTGATGCTTCTACCATAATTTTTTTTTGTTCTTAATTGGCATATTTCTGCACAATTCAGTAATTATGCAAAAATATGATGCCGGATAGGCGCTATTTTTTAAACGGGCAATTTGCCAACCACTCATACCCACCACTGCAACTCCTGTGTATACAGGATCTACAGTAGTAACCAACGACAAAAACCCTTTTATATGATCTCAGGGGTGCCCGAAGGACATGCTTAGTCTGACTTGGGACCCGCAACGAATCACAAGAATGGAATAAGCTGGAAAATAAACTGGAACACTTCTTACTCCTATGAGTAGGAAATGTTAAAGATTCCCTCCCTAAGCAAAGCGGGAGACAGTAAAATTGTAATGACGAAAAAGTCAGAAATAAAAGAGGAAGGAAAAAAATATGACTACAAAACTAAATGATGATATAATATATTATGTTTTATGTAAATTTCATTTATGATACGATTAATTATAATGGCAAAATAGCGGATAGGCGCTAAATAGAAACCTTTTTTTATCACGCAGGGAACAGGATGTGATGTCTTATCTGTGGGTGGTCGTCCACGGGGATACATGGGATTCCCGACACCGGTTTACCTCCTTAAGCCCACTGCGGGATGCCTTCAGTCGCTATGAAGGGCAGTGTAGCGGAACTTTCTGCGGGATGCCTTCAGTCGCTATGAAGGGCAGTGTAGCGGAACTTTCTGCGGGATGCCTTCAGTCGCTATGAAGGGCAGTGTAGCGGAACTTTCTGCGGGATGCCTTCAGTCGCTATGAAGGGCAGTGTAGCGGAACTTTCTAACGCTAACGCACCAGCACGCGTAGCATGACCACCGTAGAAATACGTTTTGTCTATAGAATAGACAACCAGACAGATTGCATGGAGAAAATGACAGATTCCCTGTATCAATCTGTCATTTTATCTATTCTGCCATAGACATAAACAATTTCCACGGTGGTCATGCTACGCGTGCTGGTTATCTGAACAGTAAGCAGAATCCATTTTGAAGCTGCTAGAATATTCAAGGGCTAGTATTGAGCAAATTTGAAAATTTAAAAGTGTTGACACAACAATTGTTACATTCGTACCTCGGCAACTTATCACGCAGATACGCCATTACATTCTTCGGCAACGTCGTGTTCCGAGACAACACGAAGGCGCTGAGATACCTCGCGCCCTCCCTCTGCTCCGCGCAGTGCAGCAGTAGCGACCATGTCTTGTACTCCGTGTCCAGCACGTAGGTGTTATAGATGCCGTCATCTGAAACGTTATGTCACTTGTAAGACTGGTATCGTTGTTGCTCATGACTTGGCATGAGAGATTCTATCATAGGAGAGTCACGCTTGCTCTGTACTTGGTCGAGTAAGCGAGGTTACCGGAGGCATGTCCACCATAGCAAATGCATTTTGTTTCCGCAAGAATAGACATACTGACAGCTTTCCTTTATCAATCTGTCATTTGTCTCTTCTACCGTAGAAAGAAACCATTTCTACGGTGGTTATGCTAAGCTTGCTGGTGTTGCAGCTGATGCCCATAATCACTTATTATAAGGCAATGTGTCTGCTCGTTTGTACCACTCGTGCCTCATTCATATATTCGCGTGTTATTTATTATCAGCTAACTTTGTAATTTATCTACTTAATCAGAGGATATTCAATAGTTTGTATGGAAAAATTTACTGGGTGTAACCATCCGTTAGTGAAATCTTTGGAGCAATAAAAAACCGGTAACGAAATCAATGCCGGCACGTACAATGTTTATGCAATTGGTTGGATATAATAAATTAGTAACCTACTCGCAATTAATTAGAAAAATAAAAAAACCCGACTGCAAAAAAAACCTAAAAGCAAGTAGGACCCATTTATTTTCATTTATATAATTTGTAAATTATATAAATGAAAATAACTCGCCTGCTAACAAACACTATGACAATTATTTCACTTCACATAATCTTCAACCCATAGTGTAATCTATTAAACTAAAATAGAGGTTGAATTAGGTTTTAGTACTGTGAATTTACAGTCTTGTTTCAGTCTTTTTAGTGCGTTAGGTATCTTAGGTATATTAGATTTTTTTTGCAGTCGGGTTTTTTTTATTTTTCTAATTATTTATTTTATTTTAGACTTTTTAGTGTTCTGTCCGGCACATTTCTATGAACTAGAGTGTGTTCTATTATGACTTTTGTAAATTGGACAAAATTTATTATTATTATAGCGTGTGAAACAAAATAAAAATGAAAATTATAATTGACGTAAGCGGTTCAATTCCTCAAGAGAGTTTTGGTCGTGTGGTTGACTAACAATAGTTAAGTCTCGTTTTACTCATATGATTAACTATAGCGGGTATAACAAAAATGAGTAATTGGGTCCAAAATTTTTATATATTTAAAGCTAAATACGACTATTTGAATCCATTGACTACAAATTTATTCGATAGATTTCATTAAAATTATTGTAATTATTCCTGATTAAATTTAAATACATGGCATATGTATATTTTTGAAATCTCCATTTAATTTCCTTTATTTTAATACCAATGTCGATAAGTTTGGTTAAAAAAAAATTTAAACTACTTACAATTTGGCGCCAAAATCCGCCATTTTGTCATTTTTTTTTAAAAAAGCTATCTAAGGACACTTGGATTATTGAGACAAATCTAACGATACCTTAATTGTCGAAATCCATCCAGCCGTTTGGAAGATACGTGGGAATAAAGGAATTTACATACATACAAGATACGCGCGAAAAACATAACCCTTCTTGACAGTCAGGTAAAAAATAAATAGTGTCCGTAGTTTATTTGTAAGTTACTAGCATTTTTCATCTAGTAGAAAGAAAATTTTAAATGTTCTTCACAGAAATCGTACTTACTTTACGTCTTCAGTAGAATTTTCGAATCGATTTGTAACTAAATGTGAGGCTATAATAATTAACAATCTGAGTGCTAAAAATGTCAATCTAAATACGGTTTTATGTCAACCAAATTTCCGTATAAAATATAAATATAAAAATTACGAGAAATCGTCTATAAATATCACTGAAAATGCAAAATATACTTTAATATCTATTTTATGTAAAATATTTATAACTTGTACTAATGAATAGTGTATCCAACCAAAAATATAATGCACAATTGACTGTATGGACCTTTATACAGAGTATATGACAATAATCGGCTTTGTAGAGCATTTTCTCTTAAGCACAAGTCATGGACATTTCGTCTTATATAAATTGGCAGTGGTTGACAGAGATGCAAAGCCAAGCTAGTCGAATCTTTTTAACCCACGACGAAAACAGAGGGGTGTTATAATTTTGATGTATACCAATGTGTGCATATGTGTGTATCTGTCCGTGGCAATGTAGCTCCCAAATAGATGAACTAGATTTTATTTAGTTTTATTTTATTTGAAAGCTGAGACATGATTAAGAGTGTTCTTGTATAATTTTATTTATTCCAAATGATGTTGTTGTGAGCGGGTCGTCAGGGAAGCGGTGCGTGAAGTTTACCGTCACCCATAGCGTCAGCTCTCCAGCCGTCCCCCATATGGCAACACTTACACGTAATCTCCGCGTGGGTCCAGTGCGCGGGCTCGTTGAGGTCCACCTTCCACGTGATGTTGCCCAGCAGGTTCTCCCCTAGCGGGTCGTCAGCGAATCGGTACGTGAAGTTCATGGTGACCCCCGGCGTCAATTCTACGGTGCCATCTGAAAATATTAAAAAAATATCATATTTTAATAAAATGAAATAAATGGTATAGTCCCAAGAAGCAGAC
>JAYRCH010000370.1:0-36129 GCA_037179445.1 Phengaris alcon alcon | reverse complement strand
ATTTTATGACCTATTTCAAAGTAGGGGTTAGCCCGCACGGGGGCTGAGTAAGTTATTGGAAGTTGCAGCGGCTTTTCCGCTATGGGTCGCCTCGGCTCCGATAGAGACTTACTGAGCGAAAGAAACCAACGGAAGACCGAACAGTCAGGGGAGGGCGAACTAGTATAAATATTATGAAAACTAATTTTCCTAAATTACTCAGTTCCCGGCAGCTTTTCAGGAATGACAGTTGTATAACTATATGGTAAATGTGTATAATTAGAATAAGAACATTGTAAAAAATGTGTGGCGGACCAATTAGCTCTATAATCCTGAATCGCGCTAGCGAAGTTTTGTAAGATTGGCGGTATATATACAACATACAAGTGGGCTTCGGCTTGACCGAGCATACCACCTCGCTCGGTCGGAGATGGGTAACGGCTAAAATTCACTAGATAGAAATTAGTGAGTTTTTGCATTTTGTAGCTTTTGTCAAACGGATTCCATTTTAGATACAAACGTGTTTAGTGATTTTTTGTATTTAATGAGTTCTTGCAATAAGCCGACGATATTTCATTGATACTATTACACTGAAACAGCAGACGGTTTCATAAACGAGTTGTCTGTTAATAATTAATCGATCAATTTCGGATTTGTTATGTAGTTATGTAGCTGTTATGCAGTTGCGACACGTGAACGACAACTTTGTCGCCGTGTCTTGTTTTACGACAAAAACTTAGCGCTTATCTACCTTTTTATTTTTTATAAATTAAACTCTGCTTGTTAGCAAGTAGCATATTATTGATTTCTTATGATTACGCGAATATTATTCATAGTTTTAAACACTTACGGATTGTGTCGTGGTGCACTTTTCTTTTCTCGACGTTTGGGCTACTTTGCAGCAGACGTGGTCACGGGATGAATGAATGAATTAATAAATTTATTTCCAAGAAATTGGTACAAAGGTCTTACAATATTATGTTTGTGTTACAATTTCTGCCTCCAGGGCGTGGAAATATCGTCTATTATTTAACATTATTTGGGTACTGTTAAAATTCAATCACAATTAATAAACGAAACATAAATCGAAGCAACTCAAATTCAAAAATTAGTATTATAGAAAACTAATAATTATTTATTATATTAATCTACTTAATAACTTAAAGATAATATCAATCTAAATATTCTACAAGCGATGTCAAAATATAATAAACTATTAAAATAAAACAATAAAAAAAAACAAATTGTCAATCTTGAAATTATACTTTACAATGTCAGATTAATTAAATATCATTCCATAAGTCAAAATATAAAATAATTAAATATCATTAATAATATTCATTAATTTATCATGAAATACAATTCTTCTACAATCAGTTTTAAAGTTTATGATTACAATTTAAATTTTCTTGTGACTATTACGTCGTTAAAAAGTACTGGGTGATATACGTAATATGGTATAGCAATGGCGTGCACAGGATTATGACACTGGGTATGCGGCGAAGTACTCGGTCACAAAAACTTTTTCGTTTATAGATTTTTAGCATAGCTACAGCCAAGCGACGAATCTCTAAGTCGAAACCATGCCAACAGAGCAAGTCTTAGATGTACTACTATTCATGTACATCTTCTACGGCAACGCAGACAAAACAGCAATCGATCGTCGCGGCGGAAGATATTCTAATAAGTAAAATAATAAGCATATTTTAAAATATAACTACTCACCAGTCAGTCAGCTTCAATTTTCACATATTCAAGGTTCCGGTTACTTGAGATTACTATATCCCGATGTAAATTACTAAATAATATGCAAGGAAAACAATATAATTTAATCGTGTGTACACAACCACACAGCCATTATACGTTTCATAACTTTTAACATGAAATTTTCGAGTTACATTATTTTTTTGCTGGTTTAATTGTTGTAACTCGGGTGTACACACCTACCTTTAGACAGAATTTGAATCTTTTCACTGAATGAAAATTGTGAGAACTTGTTATATTTAATTTTTAATAAATTATAGAAACTCAGTAATAAACTGTTAAATGTACACACTTTCAAATGTTAAAATGAAAAATCTTTTAAGAAAACTATAAATAAACTGGAGCGATTAAATTGTAAACAATGCTTATCACATGAAATATGCAATATGGCCCCCGTGAAACACAAAACGTTTCTTCTATTTAAACAAATAATGCATACGTCGATTTATTAGATTCGCGGCTTATAATTTTTACTCGGATTATAGTCAACGAATAATTTCCGACAAGCCAGTTCGACGGTTTTCGTAAGCGATCGGATAGCCTGGTTCGGCTATCCGAATCTGGTCAGTTTCATACATTGGAAATTGAAGTACATGCTCAGTACGTAAAGATGTCGCTATGAGTAAGCATTGTGAACCATGGAAAAGTAAATCACATTAAAAGCACAATTAAACCGCCATGTAACTTGTTTTGTTTTACGTCAGTGATTTATTTAGTTTTATTCTTTTCTCAAAATTTTCAATAATTACTGAATAAAATATGAATTTATAACAATATTTTATTCATACAACGCCCTCTTTTTTAAAAATTGAATTGATAAAGTACATCGGCACTACGGGACTCTTCAAATTAAATATCGTCAATTCACGATAGATGGCGGCCTAGTAACCCATTCGGCATTCGCTGCGGCGGATCTTTGGACGTCACATTCAGATGCGGCATACGCCCATCGGCGTCTTTTTTTAGTAGCTTATATTTTGGCTAAAATAAATTATAAAAGTTTATACCTGCAATATATGCTCAAGTTTTGAAAATACAATAAGATAATGCACGCCGTTTCAACAAATTCAACTTTCTGCAAAATGGCCAATTCCTTTTTAGATGCG
Organism: Phengaris alcon alcon; assembly: GCA_037179445.1. Classification (NCBI taxonomy): domain Eukaryota; kingdom Metazoa; phylum Arthropoda; class Insecta; order Lepidoptera; family Lycaenidae; genus Phengaris; species Phengaris alcon. The sequence continues at coordinate 33,280 of JAYRCH010000370.1, read as the reverse complement.
GAAGACGCCTAAAGGCGTTTTCCAGCTATTGACAACCTTTGGTTTTAATAAATTTTTCTTCAACTTTTCAGCCAACTGTAATACCATAAACATCTATAATAATAATATTATTATATATATTGTATACTATATACCTACATATAAGAGGTAACGCCCGGGCTGTGACTGATTGACTGACTGACTGATCTATCAATGAAACGCCGAAACTACTGGATATAAAAATCTTGAAATTTGGAACATAGGTTATTCTTATAAATTAGGCGAGAATAGAAGTAGGTAAGGATATTAAATTACGAAAAAAGCACTAAATATGTTTTAATTCAAAATGGCGGACACGATTTTTTTTTAAATACCGACATGGGTACAATTTTCAAGGTTTATGGGGGTGCTGATTACAAAATTAAGACTCATTATTGAATCCAAGATGGCGGACGCGAGTTTTTGTAAATTACCGACATGGGTGTCAATTTCAAGGCTTATATAGGCATGCTGATTACGGAATTAACACTCATTTTTAATCCAAGAAGCGGGCCCGAGTTGGTAAAAAATACCGACTTGGGTAACAATTTCTGGGTTCATGGGGGTGCTGAATACGAAAATTCCACTAATTTTTAAATCCAAGATGAGAATTTACTATAGTTTTTAAGTTTGTGTCGGTAAAATAAACATAATTTTCTGTAACAGGCCGAAATCCACGATGCCGCGGGCAAATACAAAGACATCAATGGAACCAATTTCATTCATAGCCAATGCTTAGCTTTAGTCAATGAACATTTGTAGTTGCGAAAAGTCCAAAAAATATTCCGATATATTAAATGAGTTTTTAACGCCACCTGAAGGAAAAGAATATGAAGTATTCAAAAGCAATTTCCTCCGATAAAAACATATAATGCTTAGTCTTAATTAATGAACACTTTTATCTTACGCAACATATCTACACATTACACATACATAAAAACTTAAATCTAGGTAAGAATTAAGTTTTACAGCCAATTTTGTGATGGGGTATGTCACAGCCCACCTCATACTCATTGTTACATTTTTTCTCTCGCCTCTCGCCGGGTTAAAATAAACCGATTGCCTATGTTAATATAATATCATAAGCATAACTGATACTTAAACAGGTAGGTACCTATATTTAAATATACATATAATATGTAAGGACAAACAAGAAACATCCAGTTAATTGGTATCTATATGGTTCAACTCTTCAGCTATTAACTGACCAAATAGGACATTCCGTTTATCTTCATGTTCAATATTTTGAGTTACAATTTTGCAATCTTCACATGAATGCTGACATGCTACATCTTTTTTAATTTCTTTAGTTTTAACATTATATTTTGTCTTACGTTGCGGTGACAATAATGACTGAGACATATTAGGATCGTTCCAATCTCCAGTATCACCTAATATGTTGGGTGACCAAGGACGTTTTTATCTGGAAAATTAAAAAAATAAGATGTGAAATACTTAATATACCTAAGTATAATGTAGTACACACACGTATATCCCATTAACGAAGTTGTAATAAAAAAAAATATATGTAAATAATAAAATAATCTCAAAATTAATTAATACGATGATGTTATACGATATATTTATAAAAAAGATAGAAAATATGCATGTTATTAAAGGGGTTATTCTTTCAGGTTATTAAAAATATTATTTAAAAAGTTGATATTAATATTAGCTATGTGTGTGTGATCTGCGTAATATGCTTACGGAAATTAAGAAAAGGTTTGCCACCCCTGTTATTAATTTGTTATTAATTTATACTGATAGCATAATTTATTTAATTAATACAATTTACTTACCATTTCTCGCCATATTCATCCAATTTTCACCATATAACAATTGAATCCCAATAACTTCACACAACTAATAATTTATGCCGTAAGATTAATTTTTACGCCAAATACGCTCTTGAACACACCACACGTTTGACGTAACTGAAGATTTTCCAATGAATTTAACGTAATAATGATTAATTTTTTAATAGTGTGCTGAAAACGACGACGAAACGCGCAGGCGGCGCTATGGGCGCTTATTTGACAATTTATCTTTATAGCACAGAGATAATAATATACTACGTTAGTACGTAGATAATAATATACTTAGTTATGTTTGGTTATGTTCGTTCTCTGAAAATAGTGTCATTTATAATTTCCACGTAAAGTGCCATCTAGTAAGTTTTCTTAGTAAATAACATTATACTGACAATCATAGAACTCGTTGTAGTACCAAGCTCGCGCCACGGGCGCCCGAAGCCGAAGGCCATCTCATGCCGCATGAGTTACGCCTATTTAAACATGTCGATATTCATGGGTGTGTGCGTTTGCGAAGTATGAAAATTACACATACATGCGATGATTTGTCCTGCACAAAGCTACTGCATGAGTTGCTATTTATAAAATATTAGGCGTTATAAAGTTATTATATTTTTTTAATTAATTTATTTACTATTAATTAAAGTCATCTAAAACGTACGAACGTTTTATTAAAATATCTGTGAATGACAAGTAAAGCACTGCATTTCTGCCTATATGGAGCGCACGCCCCTGTGGTATAGTAACATTTCTCCAACAACCAGGCAAATAATTATTTTTTAAATTTGTTATACATATTATTATTATTGTTTTAATTCTATCATGAATATTATTGTAGATGTTAATTGTCATGCAATATGCGTTTTTACTGTTTATCACCAGTCTTTGTGTGGGTAATTTTATTAATGTTTCTATTACTTCTAGTGCTGCCTTGCGTTTTTTTCTCAAATAAAAACTTGTCTCTCTACAAATAGACACGCTTCTAATATGTACAAACTGGCGAGGTGGGGTATATAATTTTTTTCAAAAAGAGGTTTTCAATGTGTTGTATGGTCCACACCTGCTATAGCTCTTAAGCATTTTTTTTTATTATAAATGCTCTGTTTACGCACACTGAGTTTCCCCATAGTACAAGCATCGATGAGACGTAACCATGATTTCCATTATGTCGTGTAAATCCAGCGATACAATTGAACCTAGCAATATTGACCGGCTTCATGAATACAATTTTACCAGAGCTGACTTTTTACAATTATATTACAACCTAAGTTCTGCTCCGTGGTGCGATATTCTAGACATCACCGACGCCCGTTTCGGTACTGATAAATTTTATGACATCTTATTTATTTCATTTGACACATCTGTTCCCAAGAAAAAAAGGCAATCCTCGGGTAATCTATTACCCGAGGTGAACTATATCTGCGGTGAATCAAACAGGATAACGTCGACGTTATCCTGTTTGGTTCACCGCAGATATAGTCAAGGGTATAAAGCTAAAAAATCGACTGCATAATAAATGGAAACGGACTCGCTGCGAGCTCACTTTAGGAACTTGCGATCGGAACTAAAATTTAAAGTACAAGCTGGGTATATCTCACACTGTTCTTCTATTGGAGTAGGTTGTTAGTAGGTCCCTAACAATGGAAACTGTCGAGAGTTATCCCAATTCCTAAAACGAGCAATAGACTATTAGACTGCTTTTATACTAATAGACTATCTTTTGAAAACTACGAAACTATTGCAGTCTTAACTACCGTTGCCAAGGTCTTTGAGCTAGCACTACATAGTATTTTAATGAAACATATCCATGTACTTCTTGCGGATGATCAGCATGGTTTTCGACCTGGTCGCTCTGTCAGTACAAATCTTCTGGTTCACGTAGATATAATTTCTAACGCACTCGACGCCGGATATCAAGTCGACGTTATCTATTTTGATTTCTGCAAAGCTTTTGACAGAGTCGATAATGATGTCCTCCTTATGAAGCTGAGCTCTATCGGGTATTCTCCTAGTCTTGTTCGCTTCTTTGCAGATTATCTTTATGAGAGTACCACTTACAATACACGCTCTTGTGTTAGCCAAGCATCGGTTTTGGGTCCTCTTTTATTTCTGATATTCATCAACGATCTCACAGCTATAGTTAAATATGCTAAGTGCTTACTATATGCCGATGACCTGAAGATTATCATGGTTATAAAATCGCTGTACGATTGTACACTTTTACAAAAATATTTAGAGGTGGTACAACGTTGGAGTACTTCTAACAACCTGCTATTCAATATTCAGAATAAGTGTAGCGTAATGACGTATGGGCGGAAGTTGCGTCAAATGGTATTTAATTACTCCATTGATGGTCATCCCATTTCCCGCGTTCATAATATAAAGGACTTAAGGGTATACTTTAATAAAGCACTCACATTTAAATACCATATTTGCACCGTTGCTGAGGATAGCTTTAAACGTCTAGGGTTTGTTCTACGCAATGTTAGGGACTTTAAAAATCCTTATGTAATAAAATTACTATACAACGCACTGGTACGCAGTAAATTGGAAACAGATGTGTGTATCTGGAGCCCTCACACAACTACCTCAATACTGTTGCTCGAAAAAATACAAAAGGCTTTTCTTAAATTTATGTACAAAAGAGTATATGGATTTTATACCTACATGTACCCCACGGGCTATTATTAGGTACATTCGGATACAACTCCCTGGAGGTCCGGAGAGGTGTAGACCTAATTTTGAAAATTATAACAGCACTTTGTGGTGTTATAGATTGTCCGGAACTTCACTCTGATTTGCCGCTTGTATCTGCCCGTCAACTTCCTGAGACACCGTCCTAGTCGTCGGCCCAAATTATTCGCACTGCCGGCATGTCGATCTGTCGCGAGAGCTGAGCCCCCACTGTACCGTGCGATAGACCTGCTCAACACCCTTTTGTCCGCCAATCCTGAGTGATGTGTTTGGTTATAAGTGGATTGATGTGAAGAATGTATGCTTGAAATTTTGTGAGGGAAAGTACGAAAGAGTCTCCTCTATAGCTAGTTAATAAATGTAATTTTATTTTCCATTGTAAAGTTATTTTGTAATTTGTTTGTTGATAATGTTAATGTTATTCTAATTTTTATTTATTATATTAATTTTGTATAAGAACTTAGTTATTAGTTAATTAATGTAATTGGGGTCACCCGTTTTAATTAACTTTAAATAAATAAATAAAAATGCTGTTAAAGCTGCTTCTTTTGATACAATAGTTCTAATTCTTCTCAGAGCATAATATATAAATCTGTTAAGTTAATTGCATATATTATCTATATTTTCTTTCCAATTTAAATTCCTATCTACAGTGTAACCTAGAAATGTAGTCGAAGATACGCATTTTATGGGCTTAATTGTATTTTCTAAGTTGTTATCCTCATCAAGTGTTGGTTTATGAAATTTCACAATTTTTGTTTTATCGAGGTTAACCTGCAAATTATTAGTACTAAGCCAGTTTGTAATATTATTTAATTAATTTTGGAATTCGCGGTTTAAAACATTTTTGCAACATTTTATTAATTAAGTCGTGTCGTCAGCAAACTTAAAACAAATATGTTTGGTAACATATGGCAACTCGTTTATATAAATAAGAAATAGGGTAGGTCCTAAAGTTCTTCCCTGTGGTACTCCACTCCTATTCAGATCTATAAGTTAAGCATCTGTTACGTTTAATTTTTGTTATTTCTGTGTATTGTTTTCTGTCAGTAAGATATGATTTAAACCAACTAAACACACCGGCATATTTAGCGGAACACAAAAAAAGGTCCATAATTTAAAAAAATATGGTTTTATTTTAAAATCTACTTACTACACTTCTTTTGTTATTTAAAGTTTCATTTGTTTTACTTAAAGTGAGATCACATTAAGAACAGATTTTGCGAGTAAAGGCTATTTGTGAAAAATTGTATATTTTTGAACTTTTCATGTAACCGGGAAAAGTGAAAATTAATATTAAAATAACAATTAATTAAATTAGAAAAATGGTGATTAATATCGCGTATTTCCTCCACGTGCTCTTATTAAAGTTTCTACCCGTCTAGGCATACTGAGAATGATGTTATCGATGGTCTCCTGGGATAGTCTCCGCCATTCCTCAACTACGGCGATTCGCAGTTCACCCACGTTGGCAGGAGCTGGTATTCTGGACTTAACTTTTCTTTTCAGCAAGTCCCAAACGTGCTCTATTGGGTTCATATCCGGTGATCACGCCGGCCACTCCATAACAGTGATATTCATATCATTAAGATAAGCTTGAGTTACCCGAGCGGTATGCGGCCGAGCATTATCCTGCATAAAAACAAAATCGTCACCGATATATGGGGCAAACGGTACGACATTTTCTTCTAAAACTTCTCTGATATAGCGGTCTGAGTCAGACTCCCTCTGTCAATCACTACCAAGTCTGTGCGAGCTCCCAAACAAATGACCGCCCAAACCATTATTGATCCACCACCGGATGCAACTGTAGTTTCAAAATTTGTCTGAATATATCGTTCTCCTTTGCGTCTGTATATTCTTTGCCTGCCGTCAACTTGATTTAAGAGAATTCTACACTCATCACTAAACAATACCTTACTCCATTGGTCCGCGTTCCAAAGTCGATGTTCCTGAGCAAAAGTTAACCTGTTTCTACGATGATTTACCTCGAGCCTTGGAGCCTTGGTGGGCACAAATGAACCCAAACCAGCTTCTTCGAACCTTCTTCGTACCTTGTTATATCCTATCCTTGTTAGCCTTTTCCCTTACCTAAGCCCTATCCATAATCTTTCCATCCTCATCAGCAATCCTATACCCTTTATATAAACATCCTCCCAAGTTCCCAGTCAGTCTTCATCCATCCTAATTCATAGACGGTCGTGTGCCGAACTTACTAATTCTGTGTTTCTATTTCTATATATATATTTTAGTTTGTAAAATAAATCTTTTTTTAAAAAGGGATTTAGGAAGTCCCCCATAACATTAATGGTGGCAGCGGTGGGATTTTTAAAAGTCCCAGGTACGCCTCGCGAACTGAACTGTTAATAAAACTGAACTATATTCAGTGCTCAGTGTTCAAACTCAAAGTAAAAACCAGTGAAACAAATCAAGTTCTAAACCAGTACTAAATCCTAAATTCTGTGCTAAATCCTAAATCTGTGCTAAAGCCTAAATCTGTGCAACAAGTCTGTGGTTCCTGAAATTTCGAGCAATCATAGATTGACGATTACGTCAGTCTCGCCGAGTCCAACGCTCCGAGTTCCGAGAACGCCCAGCAGTCGACGGGACGCACGGGATGTTTATACGAGCCGTTCTTATCGCCGCATTCCTGTCGCAGTAAGTGACTCTAGTACATTGATATAAAATAATCTTACATAGATTCACCACGATATATTTACATCGATGTTAAATTTCTAGACTAAGCATTAGTTTTAGTTTTGTTTATAATTAGCGTAGTAAGTATTTTACTTAAACATAATGTCTGAAAGTCGAGCACCGAGTCCAAAACCCGAGATTGCCTTGGAGGAGGATGAGGCACAAATGGACTGTCTTTGTCCACCGCCGCCTGCTCCGTCTGGTCCGGTTACTAGGTCAGGCAAGAGAGGGGCAAACAAAACCCCCTGCTGCACAGCAGCAAACTCACGTGCTGCTGTTTCTGATGATCACGATGCAATTCCTACTGGAGTCCTTTTTAAATTTATAAAACCCTTCGATGGGTCCCGAGAAAAACTTCAATCATTTATAACAAACTGCGATAATGCAATTAATCTCGGAAATGACAACCAAAAAAATATCGTATTTAAATTTATTCAGTCCCAATTAGAGAGCAAAGCTGAAAGTGCAGTATCCATTAAAGAATTTTCTAACTGGTCTCAACTAAAAGAATTTTTACAAACCCAATTCGGAGAAAAAAAGCATTATACACATTTACTTGCAGAATTACAAAATTGCAAACAATTACCTAATGAACCAATTCATCAATATTCATTAAGAATCGAAACCTCGCTATCAAAATTACTAACTGAAATTTCAATTGCTAGCAAATCAAAGAAAGAACTCCCAGGTAGAGTAGCCTCCATGGAGGATCTAGCCTTACACACGTTTTTATTAGGACTCAAACCAAATATTTCAAACATGGTTAGGTGTAGGGACCCTCAAAATCTGAACGAAGCCATTAACTTAGCGTTAAGCGAAGAGAAGATTCAAAATATGCTTCAAAAGAAAATTCCAACACCAATAAATCCAACAATCCAACGTATTCGTCCGCCTATGCCACAGACTGTCTTCTGCAGATATTGCAAAAACCCAGGTCATAGCATCGAAAATTGCAGAAAGCGAGAATATAATAACAATAGGTACAGAACAAACCAAGAACAACAAAACAACAATAACAATCCCAGAATTAGACCTATTCAATTCAATACACATTACGTGAACGATGACACACAAAACCCGTTCACCGTCCGAATGCCAGAAGAACCTGGTTACGATACAGTAGACAACCAAAAAAACTAAACACTGTCCCGTGGCGGTGTCACATGGGACACAACAGTACACCTGACACCAAAAAACGAAATCATAATATTAATAAAAATAAATTAATAAATTCTAAATCTTCTAAATCCAACACTACAGTCCGTGAATCCACTGAATCTCCCAAATCAAATACTACAGTCGCTGAATCCACTGAATCTCCTAAACCCAACATCACAGTCGCTGAATCCACTGAATCTCCCAAATCAAATACTACAGTCGCTGAATCCACTGAATCTCCTAAACCCAACATCACAGTCGCTGAATCCACTGAATCTCCCAAATCCAACATTAAAGTCGCTGAATCCACTGAATCTCCTAAATCCAACGTTGCAGTTGCTGAATCCACTGAATCCTCTGAATCTAATACTACAATCGATGATTCTACTAAAATTTCGAAATCAACCAATAAATCCAAAATCCTCAGTACCAAACCTGATAATATACAAAAAAATACTAAATTCAAAGAATCAAATGTTTTCGAAATAACAAATGACCCAACAAAAACTCTCTTACCTCATGTTCTAATAGAGTCTTCCATATCTGACCTTCCGTTGAGCTTACTCGTAGATTCAGGATCCTCAGTTAGCTTAATTAAACGCTCCTGTTTATCCCGGAGTCCTAAATTAGAAAAAGACACTATCAATATAAAAGGTATTGATCCAACAGTTGAGTCAATACAAACCGAAGGTCATTTTAAATTAAAAATTAAATTACCAAAATCTCATATATTGCATACATTCCACGTTATTAAAGAAATTAACTTACCATACGATGGAATAATAGGATCTGACATGTTAAATACGAATAACTGCAAAATAGATTACAATGAAAACCGTTTATATATTAATAACACGTTCTTACAGTTACATTTTTTTGAACCAGCTTACATTATACCACCCAGGACTGAAATGGTCATCGAATGTTCTATAAAAAATCCTGAATTAAAAGAAGGACTCGTATTAGACCAACACCTAAATAAAAAGTTATACGTTTCCAATTGCATAGCCAAAGTAAAAGAAAATAAAAGAATTAATTTAACAGTTCTTAACATGTCAGAAAAACCAGTAAATCTTAACCCTAATCTTTTACTTACCTTGCATCCTATGGATAGCACATCTTACCAAACTAACTTTTGCCAACAACCCTGCTTAAATAGAACCAAAGAAGTCCTAGAATTACTCCGTGTTTCACATCTAAATCAAGAAGAATGCAATGCCCTATACGATACATGTTCCAAATACTCCGACATCTTCTGTTTACCAAATGACACTTACCACAACCGACGCTATTCAACATGAAATACGTACCACTTCCGATCAACCTATAAACGTTAAGTCATATAGATTTCCTGAAGTACACAAACAAGAGGTAAAATCTCAAATTAAGAAAATGCTCGACCAAAAGATCATCCAACCGTCTGTATCTCCATGGTCCTCACCAATCTGGATAGTCCCGAAAAAGACCGACGCCTCAGGACAAAAAAAGTGGCGAATTGTGATCGACTATCGTCGGCTTAACGACATCACTATCAGTGAAACATACCCAATACCTAATATAGTAGAGATTCTTGACCAACTAGGCAACTCCAAATACTTCTCCACCCTGGACCTAGCGTCTGGGTTTCACCAAATCAATATGTCCCCAAAAGATGCATGCAAAACAGCGTTCAGTGTTCCCGAAGGACACTTCGAATTTACTAGAATGCCGTTCGGACTTAAAAACGCGCCAGCAACATTCCAACGTTTAATGAATAACGTTCTCACTGGCCTGCAAGGAGAACGCTGTTTCGTTTATGTCGATGACATCGTTATATACTCTCCTGATTTATCCACTCATATAAAAAACATGACCACTATTTTCGAAAGACTCCGTTCATTTAATCTCAAGTTACAACCAGACAAATGTGAATTCCTAAGAAAAGAGGTTGGCTATTTAGGACATATAATTTCAGAGAACGGATTGAAACCGGACTCAAATAAAGTCAAATGTGTACAAAAATTTCCAATCCCAAAATGTCAAAAAGACATCAAATCCTTTTTGGGACTAATATCTTATTATCGACGCTTCATTCCTGACTTTTCTAAAATCTCAAAACCTCTAACATCACTCCTAAAAAAAGATGTGCCGTTTGACTGGACAAACGAACATCAATTATCCTTTGAGACTCTAAAAAATAAACTTCTAACCGCTCCTGTACTCATATATCCAGATTATACGAAACCTTTTAACCTAACCTGCGATGCCTCTAATTATGCTATATCTTCCATCCTTTCTCAAGGTCCTGTTGGTAAGGACCATCCCATAGCTTACTCCTCTAGAACGTTAAGCAAAAGTGAAATCAACTATAGCACAACAGAAAAGGAACTGTTAGCTATAGTTTGGGGATGCAAAACATTTAGACCATACTTATTTGGCCGCAAATTCACTATTGTAACAGACCATCGACCATTAAAATGGCTGTTTAACCACACTGACCCAAGTAGCAAAATGCAAAGATGGCGACTTCAACTTCTAGAATACGAATACGATATTGTTTACCAAAAAGGAAAATTAAATTCCGCAGCAGACGCACTCTCCCGATATCCTGTTAACCCTGTCTTACCACAGAAAGACTCTCCTACAAATCCCAGTACTAGAGAAATAGATCCAAATACCTTAGACCGAGATCTGATGGATTTACTTATATCCCCCACATCCTTTGATCCTGATGAGCTGATAACGCCAGCAGACCTTAAACTAGATGAGACTGAACTAATAGAACCTGAAACAACAAATAATCCAAGTGTTCCTTCACCCTCTCCCATACTGCGCAATCCTGTAAATGAACCCGAAGTTTCAAATCCGCCTTCGCCGCTTCTTCCTTCTTCACCTGATCATCCACCCTTAAGTCCTCCGCAGCCGAACCAACCTGAAAAAGATAAAAACGATGAATCATATTCAAAATTCTTAAATTTAAATAATAAATCTAATGATACACGTATAATACAACATAATGAGGATCCCCTTAAGGGACCCCAGAAACTTATAATAATCCCAACGTCAATTGATATGGATGAATCCATCCCATACGTTCAGGAAATAATTAATAATTGTCCTGCGCCTGTCCGTGAAACGTTTGAAAAACAAGAGAGATCCCTTTTCGAGTACTTACCCCTCGAAAACAACAATAAAACTTATATCTTCCTTTTCACTAAAGTACACCACTTTGATTCCTCTACCTATCCAGATATCTTTAGATCTCTGAAAAACATAAGAAACCAAATAATGTTGAATTATCCATCTGTTAATGACGTAAGTATAACAGATTTTCGAAATCCATTTGATAGGCTTTCTTTCGTTAAAATATATAATATGCTTAGTCACATTTTTGATGGAACACATATCACAATTCATGTTTATCATAATAATATAATTTATCCTGTTCCATCAGAAATTCCGAAAATCTTAAAAGAAAACCACGATATTCCTATTGCCGGACACCTAGGAAGTAGTAGAATGCTTAGCCGCATTAAAGAAAAATATTTTTGGAAGAATATGCGTAGCGAAATTGAAGCCTACGTAAAAAATTGTTCATCTTGTCAGACTAATAAAGCATTACGCAAAATCAATCGTGCACCTATGGTCATAACATCTACATCTACAGCTCCTTTTGAGAGACTAGCGATAGACGTAGTAGGACCTCTCCCTGAATGTGGAACCGCAAAGCTAAAATACATTCTAACAATGCAAGACGATCTTACCAAATTCAGTTTAGCTTATCCTATGCGCAGCATAACTGCCGAAGAAACTAGTGAGTGTCTCGTACATTGTATCTCGCTGTTTGGAATTCCAAAACGAATTCTTACAGACCAGGGTACAAACTTTACCGCAGAACTATTCAGTAAGACTTGCGAATTATTGAAAATTAAACACCTATTCTCATCTCCGTATCATCCACAAACTCAAGGCGCTTTAGAAAGATCACATTCCACTTTAAAAGAATATCTCAAATCTTACATTAATGAAAATCAGGACAATTGGTCACTATATGTATATACGGCTGTACTAGCATATAATACCGCCATTCACTCCACGACACATTACTCGCCTTATGAATTATTATTCGGACACAAACCATATATCCCAACATCTGTATATAATGACATCTCTTCTACAACTTACCCCGAATATGTAAAAATGCTTCAACATCGCTTAAAACACTCCCGTGAAAATGCCCTAGAACACATTAACAAATCAAAACAGGGTTCAAAAAACTACTATGATTCGCGAACTCGATCCGTAGAATATAAAGTTGGTGATTTCGTATACCTGAAAAATCACTTAAGATTAAGAAAAGCTCTTTCGCCTGTATGGAAAGGGCCATACAAAGTGGTTAAGATACACGGTAACCACACATTGTCTTTATTAATAAATAGACGCCACATAAGACACCATTACGATGAAGTCAAACTTGCTGAAGTCCAAGACTCAGTACCAGCTCAAACGAGCCCAAATTTTAGTAGTTAAGAAGATTAATATAAGTTTGTAGTTTAGTAAACATAGAAATATTAGCATAGTAACACTATCTTAAAATTTTATTACAGTGGATGGGCCTTGGACAGCCAAGAATATGTTAAAGAAATCAAGTCAAGTCCTGGTATATACTTTGACCCAATCGGAAAACTTAAAATAAGAACCGGATACCTCGATGTGGTGACCCCTCGTGACATATCATTTATACAACCGCATATTAAAAACCTTAATTCTGCATTAGGCACGTTACGCTTCACATGCCATCGTTTGGAAAACCAAAATGAAATGAACCTAAAATGCTTGAGTATATTAGAACCCTTAACTATTAGATATAATGAGTTAGTTTCCGACTTTGCATCCATATCTCACTTGACCAGTAATAGAGCCAGGCGAGGGGCATGGCTTGGTGGTATTGGAATGATCTCCAAGACTATTTTCGGAACTTTGGACGAAGATGATGCCGTAAAATATGACAATGCAATCCAAACTATTCAAAATGATCAAAAACAATTGAGTTCCCTACTGAAAGAAAATATCTTAGTAACAACATCTACATTAACAGAATTTAACTTTACATTACATAAAATAAAATCAAATGAAGCAAACCTTATACTAACTATTGATAATTTTGCAGCTAAAGTAAGTAATTTATCTACAATAGTTAATGAACTTTACATAAGAACTGAAATAAATTCAATTTTGAGCAGTTTGGAAGCAGCCATGTTAACATTGTCATTTCAACTGGAAGATATAATGAATGCAATAATGTTTAGCAGTCAAAATATTATACATCCAGCCATTTTACCTCCATCTGTGTTGTACAAGGAATTGATTGATAACCATAGATACTTATCTGGAACTGTAAAACTCCCGATAGACCTAGAGTTAAGTAATATGTTTAAGTTTATCAATATATCTAGTGTTATAAGTTTTAGTTTAAATAATAGGATTACTTTTGTACTAAGAATACCACTAGTATCAACCAGTGTATTCGATATATACCATAACATACCACTGCCTGTTGCCCATAGTAGTGTCAATCATAGTGTATTTAGTTATATAATACCCAGTAATAAGTATATAGCTATAGATAATTCCAAATCAGAATATTGTGTACTAGAGTCACTCGGAAAATGTGCGACAATAGACCAAGGCTCCTACGTGTGTGACGTAACAACCGTGTTCTCTACTAGTGCAAACCCTAATTGTGAAAGTGAACTCATTACTAAAGTTTTGAATAGTGTACCGCAACAATGCAAAACGGATTTTATCAAAGGACATTTAGACATCTGGAAAGAAATAACTAACAATAAGTGGATTTTTGTACAAACAGAAATTAATAAACTCTATATCGAATGTATTAACCAAACCATTGTAAAATTAAACATAATTGGTACAGGATTCTTCTTTTTGCCTACAGGATGCACAGCCTATTGTAAAAGCACAAAACTTATTTCAAATTCCTATTCTGTGAAAGTAGATTCTGTAAATATACAACCAGATTTTAATATAATTAATGATACATGCTGTACGCTTGATAACCTTAAATTAAGTAAAAGTGATGAGCCCCCTATCCATTTCGAAAATATAGATTTAGACGCATTTACCCTAGAAGCAAAAACAAAATTAAAATCAATAGCACAAGAAACAGACAAAATAATTAATAAACACTCAATAATCAGATACGAGGCTCATTACTCTATAATCACTTTAATTCTAATCATTGCAGTCTTATGTTATGCTATCTTCAAAATTTATCTTTTAATAAAGGGGCACAACCGTCAAACTCAAACTCCGCCTTCCTTAACCCTTAACTTACCCAATCCTGGTTCCTCAGTGAATCCAGATACAAACCTCAATACAGCTTCTCCCAGGTGCAGAATCCATTCCCAATCTCCTGTCACAGACCCTGTCTCACCTAACCAAACTTCGGTTCTCCCCGAAGTTTAGTCCTGGCCGGGGGAGGTGTTATATCCTATCCTTGTTAGCCTTTTCCCTTACCTAAGCCCTATCCATAATCTTTCCATCCTCATCAGCAATCCTATACCCTTTATATAAACATCCTCCCAAGTTCCCAGTCAGTCTTCATCCATCCTAATTCATAGACGGTCGTGTGCCGAACTTACTAATTCTGTGTTTCTATTTCTATATATATATTTTAGTTTGTAAAATAAATCTTTTTTTAAAAAGGGATTTAGGAAGTCCCCCATAACAGTACGCTCACTTACGGTTACACCCCGCACTGCTTCTAACTCATGTCGGGCTTGGACGGCCGTCAAACGGGGGTTCCTACGTACACGAAGCCGAATGAAACGATCATCCCTACTCCAAGTGCGTCTTTCTGCCTTGTCCTGCTCTTCTCATATAAGTACCGGTCTACCTGAACCGTTGGATACTGCGATGGATCGTTGAAACTGGTCGACGAAGATCTCTGGATATCACTCTGTAGGTTTGACCATTTCTTCGCATTTCGAGTGCCCTGGCAATCTCTGTTGGGGCTAAGTCAGGCATAATTCAATCCTCAACTCCAAAAAGATACGCGATTAAAAAAAAAACTAACAAATAACAGTATTTCAAAGAAATTTTAAATCAAACTCAGAAGGAAGAAATACTCGAAGTTCGCTCCAGAAAAGGTGTATTTGAATAAAATTAAAACAATTGCATAAAATGTGATGTTCAGTTGTTTTCTTAATTTGAAAATATTTATTTTTAAATTAAATGACGTATAAACCAGTCAGCAACCTTATATGATACTGATATCAAACCTTTATTTTATGTTCCGCTAAATATGCCGGTGTGTGTATATGCATTTCCTCTGATACCATATTTCTCCATTCTATTAAATACACGATTATGATTAACAAAATCAAATGCTTTGCTCAAATCAAAAAACAGCACTACTGATAGTTTTTGTCAATCGCATCGGTTACTTCTCTTATTAACGAAAAACAAGCCAGTGTTGTAGATCTACCTTTTGTGAAACCATATTGCTGTTTACTAAATATATTTTTTGTATTAAAGTAATGTATACTACACAGCTTGCATAGCTTTTCAATTTTTTTTAGTAATAACAGGCACTAATGTAACCGGTCTATAATTAGTCATCTGTGTTCTATCTCCTTTTTTAAAGATCGATTTGACCACAGATATTTTAATCAAAGATGGAAAATGGGCTTGTTTAAACGATAAGTTAACTAAATGACATAGGGATGCAAATGTATTTAGCAGATCGTTTTATGATCTTTGTATTTATGTATACATATATATATAAGATGTTATTGGTGACAGGTGTCCTATTTATAAAAGTTGTTACAACTAGCCGAAGATTCTTAAATAATTATTATTTCGCCCGGTTTTCATTTGTCGGTAGTTTATTCATTCAATTATGCTTTTGATCTAGATTTTCGGTAAAGGTCCGGCATAAAGGTCCTGTCAGAGGTAAATTAACTCTGAATGGACTGTACATTAATGTTGATGTTGTGGTGTTGCAGGCACGGCGCCGTTGGTACCGTACCTGTCGACGTACGCGCGGCAGCTGGGTTTCACCGCGGAGACCGTGGGGCTCATATACACCGTTCTGCCCGTCTGCGGCCTCGTCGCCAAGCCGCTCTTCGGCGTCCTCGCTGACAGGTACACTACACACACCTTCCACTTTGGGGTCGATTCATACTAGCGCAGATGACAGACTCGAAGCGCAGCGAAGCGAAGTTCTGAAACTTATGGCCAGTGTGCTGAGTGCGAGTCCCACAAATTTTTTCGAATAACTTTACTATCTTGTAAATTGAGTTAACGCCAATCGAATCGAAAATCAAAAGCATGCGAGTGTGAGTCAATATCCAATCTTACTAATCGAAAGCGTTTCCTCACCGTGAGCACGGTTTATTATTTTTGTTCTATTGGTAGCACGACTTCACTGTGACATTAACCGACCAAATTGAATTTTTTTCTACTAAACTACTAAAATTTTCTACTAAAATAGTATACTTTCAGTATACTATTTTGCTAAGGAGCCGCTGTCATCAAGATTGTGACGGGTTTTAAATTATTGTGCTATTGTTTGTGACATTGACAGATGTCGCCAAAATTCTACAAGTCTATTTTGCATTTATTTCGTTCAAAATAAATTGTATAAAGACCTAAATTAAAAAATGATGAAAACAAGTATTTCTCAGTTTGATATTTTAATAACATTCATGGAACAGTAAATGTGACAATCGGTAAACAAGATGAGCTTGTTTTATCCATATAGACAAACCAATGTTTATTATTCATTTTAGACACGGTGACCTCGGCTCATGCCAAAGGTCGCATTAGCAATATTAGTAAGTGGGAGAAAATTAGCAAACATTCTTAATAGCAGTGGACTAGGTTCAACTAAGACGACCGAAAAGTGGAAGAAGGTTAGTACTTAATAAGTATTAATTATTGCTTGGGCTAGTTGGCATATGCAGTGGTGCTATTAGCACCAAAGAGTTATAAGAGTTCCTAATAAAAGAAATTCAAAGTAAAATATTTTATAAAAATAGCCAGAAAGAAATTGAACCCTAAAATTACTACTTCCCAACAACTTCACAAGAGGGTAAGACAAAATGTTCCTAAGAATTTATAATAATTATACTAATAAATTATTTTATACTAGAATTACTGTTATGACGTCTTTTTCAGATGCACATTCACTCTCTCCTATTAGACCCTATTCTCGGACCAATATAATCTTGACTGAGGCTTGCTCGTTCTGGGCAAACAACACCTCGCCGAGTAGAATGTTGAGGCCTGAACTAGCAGCACAAAACTTTCTTCAAGCTGAAGAAGTTTGGAGACAGTTTAAAATAGACCAACACTAAGATTACATAAGCTTGCGGAGAGAGCAAAATAGGATTAAGGAGATGGAAGTGCAGACCCAGAGGGAGTGGTAAACCATAGGGATAAGAGTTTTAGATATGTTAGAGAAGTTAGTTAACAAAATATTTAATAATAATAATTAGTTGATTAATTTAGTAATCATATTTTATTTCATGTTAAAGTTATTCTTTAAAAAACTGGTAAACTTAAATCTAATTGTATCTCAACATAGTAAACAAAAGCATAACTTATGTAAATAATATGTATTCATGGCTTGTTACTTTGTTGTAAGTAACCTATCAAGAGTTTGTTACTATTTATTTTGAAAGAATTTTTCCAAAAAATATTTCATTTAAATTTTAAAAACTTTACCAAGTGATATTATGGTCATAAAAATAATTTAAGGGTATTTATAAGAAATATGTAACATATTTTGTTAATCTCACTTGAGTTATTTATATTTGTCATAAATTCAATGCTTGTTATATTTTTAATTTTGGTAAGAGTTGCAAGTAAATGTAAAGATCCAATTTGTTATTATGTATTAACTCTGTTTCTGAACATTAGTTATTTCTATTTGTTATAAAGTCAATGTTTATTATATTTTTAATTTTGGTAAGAGTTGCAAGTAAATGTAAAGATCCAATTTGTTATTATGTATTAACTCTGTTTCAGAACATTAGTTATTTCTATTTGTCATAAATTCAATGCTTGTTATATTTTTAATTTTGTTAAGAGTTGCAAGTAAATGTTAAGCTCCAATTTGTTATTATATTGTATTAACTCTGTTTCTGAACATTAGTTATTTCTATTTGTTATAAAGTCACTGTTTGTTACTATATTTTTAATTTTAGTAAATGTTAAGTAAACGTAAAGTTCCTATTTATTAATTACTCTGTTTATTAACAGCCACTTTTAATTTTTTAAATTACCACAATTAACCACATTAATTTTTATTTTCAAATTTAATAGTGATCGAAGAGATCAAAGTGTTTAGACAAAGTGTTACACAAAATAGTTTATTAAATTATTAATAAAAAAATAAATACAAATAAATTTTCTACTTATTTATTTGACATAATTATTAATAACATTTACTTACATACATATTCAATATTATTACTAACAATATTATTACAAAGACGTTGAGTGTTTAAACTGGCCTTTTAAGAAATAAAAAAGTTGTTACCACAATCAAAGTCTTGAGAGTCGAGTTAGTCATTTTGACTTTCGAAATAAATTGCTAACGACGTCGAAAAGTTGTCACGAAAGCATTTAAAAAAGAACATTTTAACAATTAATTTGCTATCGTATTATCGTATATTGCTGTTGTAACCCTGCTTACAACTAATTAATTGTTTTATGATAAAATCTCATTTCAAACATAGTCATTTGCTATACTCTATTCAACAGAGTATAGAAAATGACTATGGTCTAGACTCTTAAGAGTAATGATTGGTTAGGTGACTTAATAAATAATACAACAAAGTCTATTGTATTATTAGTCCTCTTATTAATTCTTCTCTCATTATTTTACCCCTAATTAAATTAGTGGTAGCTCCTGCTCTTTCCACTTTCCACATGCTTTTCATTGGGTTCTGTATTTTCTTCAAGACCTAGAAATAATTAATTGTTAAGTAATTTTGTAATATGTATTAAATAATAAATAATAAAATACATACAAAAATTACAACAATCACCTTCTAACTGGATGTCATCAATGCCAAAATCAATCATGATGTTGTGTAGAATTGAGCACACTAATATAATGCAACCACATTTAAGTAGTTTGTAATGAAGAACTCTGTCCTTGTTCAGGCAACACCATCGGTTTTTTAGCTTTGAGAAAGTGTTATCTATAACTACCCTGGCTTTTATTTTATGTTTCTCATTATAAGTGGCTTCAGGTGTACCAGAATTTGCCTCTGATACAGGTGTCATTAGCCATGGGCGTTGAGGATACCCTAAAGAGAGAGAGTCACCTAAAACAATAATTATGAAAGTTATAAAATTGTTAATTGAAAATATATATAAAAAATATATATTTTAAATCAAGGACATTTTTATAGTTTACCTAAAAGCCAGACCATTTCTCCATTTTAATGAAGAAATTGCATATACATATTTAGGTCACTATTCTCCCATGCAAACAAGTCATGATTGGCCCCTCCAAACTAGGTGTTGACACTTAAGATCTTATATTAAGCATCACATACCTGAAACAGAGGATTTTTGTTTTTCAGTTTATCCATAAATAATAATAACATAACTTGTCAATATGTGATCAATCTTTACCATTTGAACATTAAGAGAGTGCTAATGTTTACGGCTATAATACCAATGCTCTTCCTCTTTTGATGGCACAGCTATTTTAAAATGACTGCCGTCAATACACCCAACCACTCCAGGCATTCCATACTTTCCGTAAAATCTACAATTGAACATTAATATTAAATTTATATTCGTTCAATATTGAAAATATAGGTAGGTAAAAAGGATTAAAAGCGATTGTAAAGATAATTGTTACCATTGACTAACAGCCCGATGCGCAGCTGGGGTGTCAGGGAACTTGATGTATTTATTAACCATTATACTATGGTTTAAACTTAAAGCTTCCGCCACTTGTTCAATGTACTTTATTTTATTATTTTATTTTTATTTTTATTGTATTCGGAAAACTTACAGCTTACAGATAGTTACAATAGTAATACATTTATAGACACCATAAAGCCAATTAAAAGTTTTCACTGATAGGTAAGAGATTAAGTATACAGTTGTGACTCAAGTTTTAACCATGAGGTGTTGTAACATAAAGTATAACAAGAAATAATAACATATTATTAATTTGAACTTCATTTAAAGTACCACATAATGCTACAAGAGTTGCGATTAAAATTAAATTAAAAAGAAAAGAAATACCGGGTGTAAAAAACATCTTCGACACGATAATCTGTATAGAATCGATTGAAATGGGCACTAGATCTACAGACAAATGAATTACGGCGATAGAATGTCTTATATGGTGGGACATGAAA
This sequence comes from Phengaris alcon alcon, assembly GCA_037179445.1. Lineage (NCBI taxonomy): Eukaryota > Metazoa > Arthropoda > Insecta > Lepidoptera > Lycaenidae > Phengaris > Phengaris alcon. The sequence goes on along the minus strand of JAYRCH010000370.1, from coordinate 12,510 downwards.
TGGAACGTAATAACGAAAGTATCTACTGGGCACGTTGAAATTAAATTTACTTAATAAATCAGGAGCATCGATAACATTATTAATTATTTTACTTAAAAAAACTAAAAACTACACACTGCACATTTTTTGGGAAATGTGTTTTGCAACACTAATTGGTCTTTGATAAGACCCCGATGCGTAAAAGAATAGAGCCGTCAGCACCTGTTTGAAATTAATAAGGTCGAATCAAAACTCATTGTTAATAATTTGAAATGACAAAATGTGACATGTAGGTACCCAAATTGTAATACATACTATAAGTTCCAAGGAAACGCGTTGAGAGGACTTTAAATTTGTCAATCTTTATAAGTTCCCTGCACAAAAACTTAAAAGCTGTCTTTGTAAGACGATACCTTTTTTTAAACTTTGTTTCCGTAAGATCCAATAAAGGATCAAAAGATGCACGAGCTCTTGCTTTCGCGTTTTGCATTAAAATTGCGGTCGTCTTGAGCTTTAGCAGCCGCAAACATCCTCCACGCGAAAAAAACCGTCCTGCCATAGCAAATTAATTAAAATGTTCTTTTAAAAATGCTTTCACCGCAATTCACTACCTAATATTAGAAATTGTAAGTGAACGCGGGGTGACAACTTTTCGACGTCGTTAGCATAAATTTACTACTTATTCGAATGTCAAAATGTGCAACTCGCACTCGCAAGATTTTTGAAACAACCAATCAAAGCGTTGAAATTCCCACACTCGAAAGTGAGTGTGAGACGACGCTCGATTAGTTAAATCCACAAAACTCACACTCGCTAATTATGTTTCCCATTTTTTCCACTAGGGGCGCTGTTTTGATACCATACAAATTGTAGTTTACTTTTTCACGTCGAGTAGTGATAAAAACTCGCACTAAGCACACAGAACGTATATTTCTTTTCGATTCGATTCGGTGTCAATTTTAGGCTTACGTCAATATGGCTGACATTCGCAGAATATGGACATGCTAGGTACGATATAAAAGGCACCTTGTAAAGGTCCTTCATACACTGAATGAAGGACCTTTACACTGTATGAAGGACCTTTACACTGAATAAAGGACCTTTACAGTTTACACTGTATGAAGGACCTTTACACTGTATGAAGGACCTTCACACTGTATGAAGGACCTTCACACTGTATGAAGGACCTTCACACTGTATGAAGGACCTTCACACTGTATGAAGGACCTTCACACTATATGAAGGACCTTCACACTCTATGAAGGACCTTTACACTGTATGAAGGACCTTTACACTGTATGAAGGACCTTCACACTGTATGAAGGACCTTTACAAGGTGCCTTTTATATCGTACCTAGCATGTCCATATTATGCGAATGTCAGCCATATTGTCGTAAGCCTTAAAGTGACACCGAAATAATTTCAAACGTCGCGTCGCTTCAGACAAATCTATCATATTAATCAGTCGAAGCGAAGCGAAATTCAGAAATTGTATACGTCGCAATTTCACGCTTACTTACGCTTATCCACAACATAGTACTCATATATTATATACAGCATACATGTCCATATTATGCCTTGGCGGTTGCTTGCCATCAGGCAGACCGTATAATCGTTAGCCTCTGCGTGTTGTATAATAAATCAGAGAATGCGTATTCAATATAAATTACTGACAACAACCAGAAATTTTGTATTAGCTAGAAACTTGTAACTTAAATACTTAAATACTCTTAACGAAAATTATTTTCAAAAATGAAAACGGACCACAACTTTTGAAGCAAATCAAAAGAATATATTGCGCGTTGATATCTACACAATCCTTCCATAAGCTGTGTCCTTAGTCCATTAGTAGATACGCTCTTTGTTAGGTTATTCTGCTAAGCTTTTCCTACTTGTTAATGACGATCGCACAGAGGACCAGCCAAATTAAACTTTTGTTCTCGTGCAGTCCTTACGAAATTGTCAATATCACTTGCACTTAATGAAATCCACAACTCTCCAACTCAGTATAATGTTATAATGTTTCAGTTTCAAGATCCAGAAGTCGCTGTTCATCCTGTTCCAAGTGGTGACGATCGTGAGCTTCGGCGCGATTTACTTCATACCCGGCGACGCCCCCGCCGTGGCGCTCGGCTGCGAGGCCGGCGGCGCCACCCTGCGCGTCTGCCACCAACACCAGGATCACACGCACCTGCGAGCCGCCCCCAACTGCACCGTAAGTGTGCAGCAGTAGCGAAGCGTGACATTTGCGAAGTGGTAACTCACCAATTGCGCAAATAATGCCATGTACACTAGCGCCTAATAATATATTTATTTATTTATTTAGAACGCATACAGTCTTTTCTTAAATATTACATGTACAAACATTTTCTTAAGAATAGACCTAAAGGTTCATAAATCTTATCTAAGTTACTATGGTACATAGGATACTGGAGCGTGGATCCCAGAGTGGTGTGTGGTGTATAGTGTATGTGTATCTTATACTAGCTATTGCCTTCCAGCGATAAATTAGGGGTTTACACGATATATCTGTATTATATCATGCATGCCCCTTAGCCTATTCATAATTTTCAAGTTTGGTGCAAGATAAGTGCGGCATAACAGCGTTTCTTTTCAATAATAATAGAATAGCACTCGTCGCGAAAACTCTTAAGGCAGGAATTATTGTTTTGTTTATGTATTGTATTTTAGTATTTTGAAAATGAATAGATATTATGTTTTGGTGACAGGTAACATGTGACATGTCGGCGACTGCGAGGCGGTCGCTGTGCGGCCGGTGGCGCGTGCACGACGACGCCGGGGACACCGGCGACCGCCCGCTACACAACAGCACCAGCGGGAACGACTGCCAGGTACACATGGAGCACACGATAGACGAGTATCCCATTTTTAGGTTTCTGTAGTACTACAAGTACTCCGTCCACACTTCTAACTTCTGTACCTTTTGAGATAAAATAATAATAATTTTATATTTTAGGGGTGGCTCATACACGTGAAGTGGGGATGTTTCCTCATTTTATCAAATAATGTGAGATACCATTTCCCTAGAATCATTTTCGAGCAATCAGCCTCTTGAGTGGCGCAGCTGTTGGTCCCCCCCCATAGCATTTCTAAACTATAAGTGGTAGAAAGTTGTAACTTCACATGCAGATCATATGCATGCATGCTAAAAAATCTTTAGGAAAATTATTATTTAGGGCGAAATCGAACCACAACTTTTGAAATAAAATAAAAATATCTATTTTCCTCTTTAGACGTGTCGTGACATACTCTTGGTTAAGTTATTTGTATTTAAATTTTCATGTATGATAAAAAGAGTTGCGTGCGACATTGCACACATTTTGATGCAATAAAAAGTAGCATATAATATGTCCTTCCTGTGATCTACTCTATATCTGTGCCAAAGTTCATCAAAATCGGTCCAGTAGTCTCGGAGCCTATTCAATTCAAACGAACAAGCAAATTTTTCCTCTTTATAATATTAGTCAGAAATAAGATAATAAGACAAGTTAGTAACATCTGACATACTCAGAGTTGTAATGAACATTGACATCATTCGAAAGAAAATTAAAACAATTTACAAAACATTTAAACAAATATTGACCATGGGATCGCTCGGCAGTGTAAAGTTTGAGATTTTGTAGAGTTTTGCCTGAGCGTGTTGTGTCGGTGTTAACAGGTATCGGCGGGAGCCAGCACGCTCGCGCTTACCGCCACGCACCTGCGCGCCGCCGGCTACTGCTCGCACCTGATGCTGCAACACATGCGCGTCGACGACGGTGAGACGAGAGAGGCGGTGAACAAAGAATAAACCGAGACAGAAGACCTGCTACGTATACTGCGCGCTCGAACGACGCATAGACGTCATCGACGCGATATTTCGGATTGCTGTCCAACTCTTATTTTTATGAAATTAACCCGAAAACTAGAAGCCGAACCGCCTGATGGTAAGTGATTACTGCCGCCCATGGACACTCGTAACACCAGGGAAGACAACAAGTGCGTTTCGAGTCCTCGAAATCCTCGAACCCCGTGGGCTTCCGATAACTGCACTCACTCGGCGAAACACAACGCATGCGTTATTTCTGTGAGGCTGTAGTATTTATCCTGTCGAGCCGGCTCATCCGTGCTAAAGCACCCCAATACAAATGTTTCAGGTGTTGTGGAGTACAGGAATTGCGCGCGGGCGCCGGGGCCGCTGCCGGAGTACGAGCCGCTGTACGCCGCGTGCGAGATCACTTGCCAGACGCCCGCGGTAACACTATATTGCCTGATGGCACTCTATACGGGTTGTATATAGAATAATTTATGTAAACAATGATCATCTGTCAAAATAATTATATCTTCGATCAACCCAACGTCACATACGTGTCATCCGAAACCAGCGTGCAATTTCTCTTGGTCGGATTATAATCTAACGTCTAACATATTATGAACTAGCTGTTGCCCGCGGCTCTGCTCGTGTAAATACAGTATCCCACGGGAACACTGTACTTTTTCGGGATAAAAAGCAGCCTGTGTTTGAATCCAAAGCCTAAACTACTACCAGACCAAATTTCATCGAAATACGATAAGTAGTTTTTGCGTAAAAGAGGAACAAACATCCACCCATCCATCCTTACAAACTTTCACATTTATAATAGTAGATGGATTTAATACGACGAGAACGTGTGTGTGTGTATGTAACACAACACAAGTTTCAGTTGCCAATTATTTTGCTTTCCAAAATATAAGTTCGATGATGTCTGCAAATAATCATGTCTTTGTGCTAGATTTCTGGAATACGGATAAGAGAAAATCTGTGAACATTTTTTGTGTTGTTTCCTAGGTAATTATTTCATTGTTAAACTTTAAATAACTAAGTCATGTGTGTGTTATTAGGCGCGCGACGACGAGGGCGCCGACACAGGGAGGGCGGGGGCGCTCGCGCGCTCGCCGTACACTCGGCAGTTCTGGTTGTTCTTTGCTCTGATGACCGTGAGCTGGGTAGGGCAGGCGGTGGTGGTGACGTTCGCCGACGCCATCTGTTTCGGGCTGCTGGGCGAACGCGCGCCGCTGTACGGCCGCCAGCGCCTGTGGGGCTCGCTGGGCTGGGGCGTGTTCTCGCTGCTCACCGGCGCGCTTGTCGACGCTCTCAGCAATAGCGCCGTCAAGGACTACACCGTAGCTTTCGTGCTCATGGCGGTGTTTCTGCTCGGCGACGTGTTGGTCTCGTGCGCGCTGCGGCCGCCGCCCAGCGCCCCCGCCTCTAGCGTTGTGGCCGACGTCGCGGCGCTGCTTTTGTCCGCGCCGCACGTGCTGTTCGTGGCGTGGTGCGTGGCGGCGGGGCTGTGCACCGGCCTGCTGTGGAACTTCCTTTTCTGGCACCTGGAGGACGTGGCCGCCGACCCGGCGTACGTCAAGACGCTCCAGGGGCTCGTGAGCGCTGTGCAGACGTTCGGCGGGGAGATCCCCGCAATGTTTCTGTCGGGCTGGCTGCTGCGGTGCGTGGGGCACTCGGCCGCCATGAGCGCGGTACTGCTGGCGTTCGGCGTGCGCTTCCTGTTGTATTCGGCGCTGCGAAACGCGTGGTGGGCGCTGCCAGTGGAGCTGCTGCAGGGCGCGACGTTGGGCGTATTCTATCCGGCGCTGGCGGGGTACGCGGCACTCGCTGCTCCCCCCGGGACCGAAACCACGGTGCAGGGGCTGGCGGGCGCGGTGTTCGAGGGCGTGGGCGTGGCGCTGGGCAGCTTCGCGGGCGGGCGGCTGTACGCGGCGCACGGCGGTGCCGCAACGTTCCGCTGGTTCGGCTGCGGTGCGCTGGCGGCGGGCGTACTGCACGCCGTCGCCGCGCGCCTTCTGCCCGACGCCGCGCCGCCGCCGCCGCACAAACACGTCGACGCCGACACCGCGCCCGCGCTACATCACGATCACTTTTAAAAATCCAATTTTAACCAATAGAGTAGTAATATTAACGATGAGAGTCCGAACTGATCAGTGATTTGTCACAGATAAATACTGATAAATAAAAAATAACGCTTGTGGTGAAACAGTACCGCACCAATGGCTGGTCGTCGCCGCCACGGCCGCTACATTATCGGCCAATCAAAGCGCAGTTATCGGCGCAGCGTTTTGGCGTTATTTCTTTTTCGACAAACAAATAACATTACCGCTCTATTAGTTAAATTATGCGCGATGGTTTTAAATATCAGTAACCCCTCGAAGAAGTAAACACTTCCAGTTTTATATAACGTGTACAGTAATGATATATGAGCTGCGTCCCGCGGTCACTTTTGCTCGCTCGTATCGGTCCAATCGAGCTACAACTGAGACGTTTTGCCAGTGTACATTATTCTGTTTATACAATGCTGCAAAGAGGTGACAAAACCCAAACTAATAGTAAACTTTGCGGTGCTACATAGTTAACTTTAAAATGCCTTCATAAAAGTAATTTCAACTTTGTACCAGTCACCAATTAGTTAGTTTTATGTTGTTTTACGGTTCCGTTTGTTTTGCTAACCTGTATAATAGTTATAATATAACGTACTTATCAGATTACATTAAATAAATCAAAATTTTAATCCACTCTGACATCAAATATGCTATTGATAGTTTTTAAGTTTATATTCGTAAGTAATATTAGTTTACTATTGACATATTTTGTAAAGGCCAAAAATATATTTAATACTGCCTTTGTGATTTTTATTATAGTAAATACATGTTTAAACTATAATATTCTGTGACAGCTATTCCCAAAGTGGGTTCCATGAAGTAGTCATCGGGGTTCCTCCAAATTTATATATTATTACCTTTTAAAAACAATACCACTGTTAAAATGTTATTTTTAATCAGTGCAAAAGTGCAGTTCATTGATCATAAGTAATGGGTCTATCTCCATAATATTATTACAATATTATGGAGAAAGACCCCTTACTTTGATGTAAGTAGTACCTATATATATATTTATTAGGTCTTTACCTATGAAATTGCCGTTTTGTATGAAAAAATTGAAACGATTTTTTTTCATGTATTTTTTATTTGTATTAATTGAAGTAATCACCCATGCAATCAATGCATCTTTGCTAACGCAGTGGCAGTTTATTGATGCCCTTCTTAAAGAAATCAGCTGGACGGGAGGCAACAAATTCTTCAAAGGCATTTTGTACTGCCTCTCGGGTATTGAATTTTTTTCCCGCCAAGAAGTTGTCCAAATTCTGGAAAAAGTAGTAGTCTGTAGGCGCAAGGTCTGGTGAGTAGGGCGGATGACGGAGAGCTTCCAACCCCAGTTCTTGCAACTTGGAGACCGTCTGCTGTGCAGTATGAGGTCGCGCGTTGTCGTGCAGGAGCAGCGGAGACGAGCGATTGACCAATGCTGGTTGGAGATGTGCCAGCTTCTCCTTCAATGTGTTTAGTTCTTCACAGTACACATCTGCAGTAATGCTCACCCCGTTTGGTAAGAAGCTGTGATGAATCACACCGGCGCTAGACCACCAAACAGTGACCATCACTTTTCTAGGGGTAAGTTTTCGTTTAGGGCATTGTTTAGGTGCTGAACCAGGATCCAACCAACTTGCTGAGCGCTTGCGGTTATCAAACAGAATCCATTTTTCATCGCAGGTAACAATGCGGTTCAAAATTCCTTCATTTGTGTGTCTGTTGAGCAGTGCAAGGCACATCTCGACGCGTACTTCGCGCTGGCGATCATTGAGTTCGTGGGGCACCCATTTGTCAAGCTTTTTTACCTTGCGAATTTGACGCAAATGGACCAATATTGTTTTGACGCTAACGTCGAAGGCTGCTGCTAATTCAGCCGTAGATTGTGTATCATCAGCTTCCACAATCGCCTTTAATTCGTCATTGTCGACCAAAGTCTTCGGACGACCGCGAGGTTCATTTTTCAGGTCGAAATTTCCAGAACGGAAGCGAGCAAACCAATTACAGGTGGTGCGTGGGTTTGTAGTGTTAGCTCCGTAAACGTCGTTGATGTTGCGTGCCGCTTGTGCCGCGTTGCTGCCACGACGGTACTCAATATTCCATAATTACTCGAATTTTTAACGTATCAGTAATAAGTATAGAAAGTGTGGTGAATATTTGGTACTATCCTCACTTTACATGTATTGTGGTAACTCTTCTTCATATTTCTATATTGTGTATTATGTATTGTGTTGTGTGTACCCGGGAAAAAATGATTGGATCTGAGCATATATAATTGGATCCAAACAGTTATATAATTAGATCCGAATATTGTCAGGATCTAACTATATATAATTATAACTAATTAAATACAATTATATCTAATTATATATAGTTATATATAACAATATAAAATCGAGAAGATTTCTTTTTTTATGAAATATCATAAATTAATTTTCGGAAGAAAAAGAGAAAATTTGATAATTCGCCATTCCATGTTTTTCCTTTGAATCTATGATCCAAAAGTATCAGAGCCAAAGTTTTTGCATAAACCTCTCTAAAGACTCGTGCACTAAGTTACTCGGAGACAGTGAGCTGCACAAACGTGACAAAATTTTGGCTTATGTTAACCATCGCTTTCACTCTGCCTAGAAGCAGAACGCGCCACCGTGCGCACCCTAACAGCAGACGCCGAACTAACGTTCGGACTTAAAATCTTTACGCCGATGGAACTGAAAATCTTTACCCCGATGGAACTTAAAATATTACGCGCCGTGAGACTTGGAGAATAAATATTTTTCACCGGAGATGAAAATTACTTTTTTTTTGTGGAACTTGTAAATTTTGCTGCCGTTAGAAAATTTAATCAATATGGTAGAAATTACATAAAATTTAATGAGAAAGATAAATTTTGTAATTATGAGTAAAAATATATTCTTGTATATATTTGAGAATTTTTTAAATAAATTAATCCGTTATATACAGAGAAAAAATAAACTTTCTTCTCCAATTGAAAAGATTTATGTATAATAATATAAGTTTTAAAAAATGATTAGCTAAAAAATCTATCTGAATTATAAACCAATATTTCATCAGTCATATACCGTTATAAAAAAATTACTTTGTTATACTACGTAAAACGATTTATTTTGTGTAAGGATATTGGAATCCTTGAATATATAACAACATATAATTCTTTTCCTCTAATAAATTTTAAAATCATCTGTAAAGTCTCACAATATTAAGTTATATATAATAATATATGATTAGATATAATTATTATACAAAGTATACATAATCATATCTGGAGATATCAAATCAAGTCTTACAAATTTTCATGGAATAAATATGTAGATATTAAAAGATATTATTAGATACAATTATATCCAATGATTTATTTTGACTTCAAAGATTATATCTAATTATATATAACTATATATATTTGGATCTAATTATATACACATATAAAAAATGTAGATATAATTATGCAAGTTTATATATTATTGTGCATATTTGGATGTAATCATATCCACCAATATATAATCAGATCCAATCATTTTTTCTCGGGTAGCGCACACTGCACATAAACAACTATTGTGAAGAGTTGTCAGCGCGTAAGGTTGTAACCGGTAACATGTGTCCTGAATAAACTACTGTTATAATCTGTTGTATCATTTGGAGAATACCCTAAATTAGCTTATGCATTATCTTGAATAAATCAGTGTTAAACAGTCTATTCATCCGAGATATGATATTGCTGCACTCAAATTAACTCGATTTTATATGTGGAAAATTATGGTTTTCTTACTACAGAATTTTAATAGAACATTCGTAAAGGTTTTACAAATGTACAGACTAAAAAGCTTTAGATATAAAAAATCTTTAACCACCGAAATGTTGTCCCTCAGTTCACGCAAAAATGACACATTTAATTCGCCAAATAAGTATGACTGAATTTTTGATTTATTCTTCTACGTAGACATATTTTGTAGATAATATTTCAATGAACACCAAGACAAAAGGAGATCGGCAAGTCGAGTTACCGCCCGTTAGTCACCCAGTTTATCCGAAGTCTTCCAAACGACGAAGTAAAAATGCACAAAAAATTATAAAATTGAACTCAATTTCTAGATAATTTCCTTTTATAAATTCAGCTAAAATTTTCACTATTTCTCTACTTTATCTTCATACTTTTGGGAGTCGGTTTCATTTTTTGTTTAAAAATAATAATTTTCCTTTCTTAGTCATATTTATTATATTATTATTAACACATTTTAAGAACGTTTAAAATAAACGATTGAATTTATAATTGAATACGCGCCAAGCTTCCATTTAGTATTGTAAATAAGATAATGTGGATGAATAGAATAGAATACGTTTATTTTAACATCACACAACACATCAAAATGAAATACAAAAGAATAAACTAAAATTAGGCAGATTATTATTTTTACTACGAATATTACTGTAAGTTACATAGTGGCATATGCTTGCAGTTCTTTAAACAATGCCGAAATTTCAGTCACTGTTCAGTGCTTTTGGATCCAGAGTATACCTTGGTGCAAAATCTTATTTTTTGGTAGCATATGCTTGTGTTAGGTACTTCAGAAAAAGTCAAAACCACTATATATGTCCATATAAATTTCGAGGATTTCCCGCGATTCCTCATGGATCCCATCATCAGGTTTCCACTTTATGACTAAAGGACCAATTTAGAACGAGGATCAGTCATGTTTTACAGAAGATACAGCAACTTTAGTGTATTAGTTTCAAAAACGCGCCCGAGAATGAAGCGAGTCGCTGGGACGTCATCTGTCGTCGTCACCTCCCCTCTAAACAGAACTAAAATATTTAACGTAAACAAAAACAATGCACACGAGGCCGAAGCGTCAAGAATCTGAGAATGAATATTCACTTATAAAATACCTATGAAGTATGAGTACAAGCCGTTGTCGCACGGATCGCGACAGATGACGTCATCGTAACCAGTACAGCGGAGGCGCGTGTCAAACCAGCCGATCAGAAAAACTTTAATAAATCCAACGCGAGAGGGCACGGTCTCCGGTGGACTCGTTATAGACTCCCCCTCCAAGCTGTGAACACGTCTCGAGTCCAGCTTGGGAGCCTTTTGACGCGGCCTTCTTCTAGTCCTTACTGGCATTAGCGGGTGAGAGTCACCCGAATTAAGAAACGGGGTCAAAACGCTGCTATGGTATTTACCAATAATACGAGGGCTGCACTAAAAGTATCGGGAATGGAATATTTCCACTGTTCCTGTCATAATAAAATCTTTTTAATTTAAAACTCCTTGGTTTTAAAAATCGAATACCGTTTATTTATTTAAAGAAAGATTCTCGGTCTTGTCACAAGGTCTTGTCAAACTTGTTTAGTCGTTGAGAAAATTCTAGAGCGATGATTTATTATGACTTTCGAAGTGGTTTAACACAAAAACAGTGTGTTGACCAGATGATTTCTGCATTGGTGATGAAGCCCCATCCAAAACCACAATTTATCGCTGGTTTGCTGAATTTCAACGTGGACGTATCAAGCTCAGTGATGATCCCCGTCAAGGTCGTCCAAAAACTGCAGTCACCCAAGAAAACGTTGATGCTGTGCGTAAGCTGATTGAGGAAGATCGACATGTGACATACCGCGAAATTCAGGCAACTTTAGACATTGGCATGAGTCAAATACAAATAATCTTGCATGAACAATTAGGTGTAAAAAAGTTGTTTTCCCGATGGATACCGCATTTGCTCTGTGAAGAGCAAAAAGCGGCTCGCGTTACTTGGTGCGTCAGAACTCTCGAAAGATTCCACGCAGGATCCTCAAATGCTGTATACCTACAACATCGTATCAGGTGATGAATCCTGGATATACGCGTACGAACCCGAAACAAAAAACCAGTCACGAGTTTGGGTGTTCGAAAATGAGTTAAAGCCAACAAAAATTGTTCGTTCACGGAGTGTTGCAAAAAAATGGTGGCCACGTTTGTCTCTAAAACCGGCCATGTTGCGACTATTCCTCTTGAGGGACAAAGAACGGTTAATGCAGAATGGTATGCTAACATTTGTTTGCCACAGGTAGTTTCTGAACTCCGTAAAGAGAACTGCAACCGCCGCATCATCCTCCATCACGACAATGCGAGTTCTCACACCGCGCACAGAACAAAAGAGTTTTTAGAGCAAGAAATCATAGAATTATTAGACCATCCGCCGTACAGCCCCGACCTAAGCCCTAATGATTTCTATACTTTCCCTAAAATAAAGAATAAATTGCGTGGTCAGATATTTTCATCACCTGAAGAAGCTGTGGACGCCTAAAAAACGATCATTTTGGAGACCCCAACTTTCGAATGGAATGGTAGCTTCAATGATTGGTTCCATCGTATGGAAAAATGTGTCAAATTTCGCGGAGAATACTTCGAAAAGCAATAAATACATTTTTAAATAGTAATGTTGTGTCACTTCCTTGATTCCCGAAATTTTCAGTGCCGCCCTCGTAACGTCCGTGGTAGTGTCGGCTATATTGAACGTGGTAGGAGTAATTACTTCTTTAACACGGTAAGGGCCGTCACGTTTTGGCATGAATTTACGGGTTATTTCCTTACTAGCATTACTGAGTTGATGGACTTTTAGT